>JAHWFP010095761.1:1553-28934 GCA_023313725.1 Lithobius niger
TTACTGCCATGAAGAAGTTAACAACTGCAGTTAACGAAATGTCATCCATTTCTGGATTGATAACGGGTGGTTCACAAAGAACACAGATTAAATCGAAAAGTGGGATAAGTGATCTTCAAACTGCCACCCCAGGACCATCTCCTATACCTTATGACACTGACAGACATCTTACAAAAGGACCACCGAACACTCTACTTCAACCAACAAAACAAGTTATGCAAGAAACATCCAACATACGATTTACTGCCATGAAGATGTTAACAAATGCAGCGAACAAAGTGTCTTCCGTTTCTGGATTGTTAACGGGTGGTTCACAAGGAACACAGATTAAATCAGAGAGTGGTATAAGTGATCTTCAAACTGCCACACCAGGACTATCTGCATCTCCTACATCTTATGACACTGACAAACATCTTACAGAAGGAACATTACATACTTTTTTTCAAACAACTGAAGAAATTATGCCCGATACGTCTAATATTAGGTTTACTACCCCGAAGATGTTAACAAATGCTGTTACTGATATGTCATCTTTTGCAGGAGTATTAAGGGATTTACTAAAAACACAGATTATATCTGTGAGTGGTATAAGAGGTTTCCAAACTGCCAAACCAGAACTATCTACATCTCCTATACCTTATGACACTGACAAACATCTTACAGAAGGAACACCGAACACTCTACTTCAACCAACAAAACAACTTTTGCAAGAAACATCCAACATACGACGTACTGCCATGAAGATGTTAACAACTGCAGTTAATGAAATGTCATCCGTTTCTGGATTGTTAACGGGTGGTTCACAAGGAACACAGATTAAATCAGAGAGTGGGATAAATCATCTTCAAACTGCCACCCCAGGACTATCCGCATTCCCAATACCATATGACACTGACAAACATTTTACGGAAGAACCACCGAACACTCTACTTCAACCAACAAAACAATTCATGCAAGGAACATCCAACATACGATTTACTGCCATGAAGATGTTAACAAATGCAGCTAACAAAGTGTCATCCGTTTCTGGATTGTTAACAGGTGGTTCACAAGGAACCCAGAAGAAATCAGGGAGTGGTATAAGTGATCTTCAAACTGCCACCCCAAAATTATCTGCAAACTCTATACCTTATGAAACTGATAAACGCATTACAGAAGGAACACCTCATAGTTTATTGCAGTCAAAAAAAGAAGATTTTCCAGAAACACACTATAGAGGACTTACTACTGCAAAGATGTTAACAAACGTAATTAATGAAATGTTATCTGTTACTGGGTTAGTGCCAAGTGTTTCACAAGGAACAAATATTAAGTCAGAGAGTGGTACAAGTCTTCTTCAAACTGCTACCCTAAGACTATCTACAGCTTATGAAACGGCCAAATATTTTGCAGAAGAAACATCTTACACTTTATTGCAATCAACGGAACAATTTATGCCGGGATCATCTAACATGGCACTTACCCACCATGCACTTGCAAAATCAGTTACTGTAATGCATACATTGTCTTCATTTGCTTCAAGTTTTTCTCTATATTTCATTGAATTTATAAGCAACCCGATATTTCAGACAGTATCAATGTATACCTTTAGCATTAGCAAAAGTTCTCTGCATACAGACGAAATTGGAGATTTTATAATGTATGGAGGATCGTATTGGTGCGAATGTATATCTACTCCTTGTCTAGACTTTATGGGCAGTACTTTGCTTAAGATGTCGGCAGTGCACACATTGTTTTCTACAGTAGGAACCCAAAATACAGTGGAAATATCAGATTCTCTAATGCCGTCATGGACTTTATTGTCTACAAGTAAGTTCTATTTTATTTTCTTGAATTTATGGGCCACCATAATATGGAATTGCATTCCTTTATTTCTACAGAAGGTGCCCAAGATACAGAGGGAAAAACCTGTAATATAACAATGGTTTGGAGTCCACTGAGTAGAAGTATTTCTCATTCCTCTCCAGAATTCGTGGTTAATCCAATGCTTTATTACTTTGATAAACATACCTTTCTCTCTAGCAAATGCACCCACCAAACTTTATCTACAATTATTTCTCAGCTTTCGGTTGAATTCTGTCCAAAACCACGAATTAGTTAATGGCAAGCTTTGTGTATTACGTATGTTTTATTCGCTTCTGTCAGAACTTACTCTCTCTTGTATTTTTTACACCTTATTCATTTTTTGGGTGGTATTGAGTACGGGGAGGAGGGGGGGGGGAGGAACGTGGATAGCAACACATTTCGGAAAAAAACCACATAAGTATCGAATTACCTTTTGACAAAAAAAGTGAAAAGAATTTAAAGAAAAAACTTGAAAATTACACCCTTCCTTCCCAGGTTACGTAATTTGTAAAGAAATTTATGATTTCAGTAATTCCCACATCCCAATTTTAGAGGAAGCTCGAGATTTCACGAATTTTCTTTTAAAGATCCAAGGTTAACTGACCAATTTATTAATGGCCCGTTCTTCCTCACCACTTCCCCAGCTAATGGAGTTGGGGGGGAGGGGGCAGGAGGGTTTTCCTTTAATGATTTTAGAGTTGATTAAGTTGGTGAATGACTGATGGAAACACACGTAAAATTCTGGCTTATTTTCTGTAAATTTTTGACCAAACTTTTTCACGTTCTCTTCCCCATCGACTTTTTTCCCCTTGCTTTTTCCATCGGTTTTTTAGATTTTATACTTTTTTTTTCGTGGCTTTCTTCCATTGTTGTTTTTAGGGGTTTTTTTCTGCAGCATTTTCCCATCACCTCTTTTTACAGGCTCTTTTTCGAAGGGTTTTTCTATGCTTGGTTGGACCGTTGACGGGCCCACCCTTTACCCCTTCCAATTTGTATCTTCATCACCCAAGACTAATGAAAGGAGGGGAGGGAAAACTGTATCAAATGATTACAGTAGACCTACTCAATACAAAACACTCATTTAACTAGCGTTTCATAAACCTCTAAAGTCTAAGAAAAGGTGGCTCTAGAATATTTTGACATATCAAAGCGCTGACCTTTTTTATTGATTGTAATTTCAAATCTGTGCTTGAAACTAACATCGAACCTATAAAAGTCTCGTAAGCCATCCTGTTACAGATTTGAAAAAAAAATTCTGCGGGTCAGGAGCCAGTTGAGGCCAGGAGGAATTGCCCGCACGTACCTCTCTGGCCAGACCATCATTGTAAAAACAGTACCACATTTTTTATTCGCTCAATCAGTCAATAACAAACAACATGACAACTCATCAAAATCAGATACCACAACTAAGCCTAATAAAGTAACTGTAGTATACTGCACCCAAAATGCTGTGAGGCTGGCGCACTAATTTACATAAAGTCTGCGCGCATCGAAATTTACTGTACCGTCCAGGTACTTGGTTTGGATTGGTCTACATGACAAGGTTTCGCGATACGAGTTGGGCCACCTCGCTATCCAAGTGTAGTTTCTAACCGACTTCGTTATTGAAGAGTCACGTGACACATGACTGAAGCAACGTACTATGCAGTTTTGGCGTTGTCCGTTCCATTTTTTAATTAGCGCACACCTATATGCTTACGTCACAAACTCTTCCTGTACTATAACCGATGGTTTTGTACTGAAAGTCCTCGTTAGATGTTAGCTAGTTTAATAACGACTTAGTTAAATCTGTAAAGCACTTAGCGATTTGACCTTCTAACCTGCAAATCACTCACACGTGAACTTTTATTTCGTCAGATCATAATTGAACAAATGTGTCTAGTTTTTTAGGAGACGTAGCTAACTATATGTAGGGAGGCCCATTCTTCTGCTCAACCACATTAATTCGATGTGAGACACATTGAATTAACAATGCTGCTACTTATACAGACTTCCTGTCTACATGTTTCGTAACCGTCGCCAGTTTTAATGAGCACTCGACTGCTTTGTACTATACCGCATAAATACAAAGCCTTTCTTCCCTAGAGAAGGTTTATTCCATACAGTATTAAATCAACTAGTATTATAATATACACTGGAGGAAGCCCGTGCTACCCACGGGGCCGGTCATAAATAAAATTTCCAGACCGTCTTCCGGGCTCCCCTCCCCCCATCCCGCCAACCTTGGACACTGGCTTAGAAACGCTAATTCCCCACTCCCACTCCCTACTCCCCTTTCCCCACTCCACTCCCACTCCCAACTCCCATTTTCGCCCGCCCAACGTTAACCTTTTATCACATATTAAGCATCAGACGTCATGCCCCGTCATGTGTCGTGTCCCGTTTGCCCAGAGCTGAGGTGTGAACGCCTTCATCTGCGAATTAAATAAAGCCATAGCATCGTTTCCAGCTGCCAATTTCATTTTACCCATCAACACTCAACGGTTTGGACGATAGTTTTCAATCCTTAGCACGTGCACCAGGAATTGTTAGGCACCGTAGCAAAGACATTACACGTGCACGAAAACAATGAGAAGTGATTATTGTCCTTCCGGTTTTCCTTTTAGCTTTCCCTTTAGCCGGCCTCCAGAATTATTATGTAGATATGGAATCCACTGTCTCCACATATTTATCAGTCTTGCCAGAGTCGCAACGACTGTTTATTATCAAGCTACGTTTTGCACTGCACGTGCAGCCCCAGCAGCCCCCGCAAGGCGGGGAGGACCACCTAAATGAGGGCCCACATTTCCCACATTAAGTTTTTAATTACGTACCGAATTTTCCGAACTATTAGACACACATGCTGTCAGTTCGAACCAAACAGACAGCTCGCCTGACCCCCTCAAAACCTCCATGTATTGATTAATTTGCCAGCAGCTATTTTTAGTATAACGCACAAAAAATAAAATGCTCCACCCCCATTACACTTCCCAACAAAACGAAAGCCAAGTTTATGGCAGCGCCAGCAAAGCTAAAAAAGTATAACATGTCCTTCGTTTTAATTCAAGTTTGCAATTCATATCGTATTAGTCCTATGATTTAAAATGTGCTAAAGCAACTAGAATATAAAATTGGGATAAAAACACTGTAGGCAGCAGCACAAGCGAATAAAAACAAAAACCTTATATTTCGGTATCAATGTGGCAAGCACGCGATACCTTCATCAGAGGATGGAAAAAAATAAAAGTAATTAAAACACCTTACATTTGTACATAACAGGGTATGGCTGAAGTGGCATTCGAATGAACTGCATTGGCACTAAAATAACAAATATATTGACAATGAATGTTTTAAAACACATTAAAAGTCAATAATAAATGCAATGGTCTAAAAATTCACAAAGAGAAAGGTCAATTCACTAATTATTCTACTTACAGTGAGCAGTGTCAAGCAGGAAGTGTGGAATAAACAATGGGGGAAAGAGGAAACGGAAGGTATGGGAGTAAAGGGAGGGAAGTTCCACTGAGAGAAATGGGACCAGGGCCTGCACCAGCGCAGGGGGATGGTATCGACATAGGGAAAAGGTGGGAAGAGAACAAGCGGGGGGGGGGGGGGGGGGGGGGGAGGCAATTTAAAATAATGCAAGGCCAAGCAAAATTTACCTTTACTCTTTTCCTTACCAAGGAAGACAAAAACAAAATAAAAGATACTTGAACAAAAATTTAAAATTCTCTTTATTACAATTCATGAAAAATAGTGATAATGTAGCCAACAACAAATAGTTGTTACCGATACCACACCAACAATTTCTGAATTCACCCCGCAATAACATGGGGTGGGTGGGCAGATTTCTTCTTGCAGGGGGGGGGGGGAATCACCAGAATTCTCAGTTACGGTACTGGCACTGCATAATTCTTTGTCCTGATCCATATGTTTCATCCAAGGACCACATATTCGTTTCTTACAACGAAATGTTCTGTACCACATGAACGGAACGCGTTGTTATTGTGTAGTTCTTGTCCTGATCCATCCACTACTTAAGACTACGACAATGCATATCTTCTTACTTGTAAAGGTTTTGGACTGCATGAATGAATTCATTATCTCCAGATATTTCTTGTGATGATTCATAATTTAAGATCCATCCAGTGTTGAAAACTACTACGGTATATGCCTTTATTTCAACAGAAGACTTAATGGCGTACGAAATATAATTCGTTGTCCCCAGGTTAATTTGTTTTTGTTCCTGATCTATATGTTCATCCAATGCTTCTTACTACTACGACAATGTGTACCTTTAAACAGGACGGAAACTAACAGCTCAACAAGAGTCAAATAAATACATTTGTGAAAGTGTCACCATAGCTTCCTGGATGTAAAAGGCTTAACGTTAGAAATTCGACGCGTCGTCTAGTTAGCCGCGATTCTGCCACCAGTCGCGCTGCGAACACCCCGAAATGAACTGCTCTAGCATGCGGATTGAACTGTGAAAGGTACTCGATACGCGGATTTTAAGCCTAAAACATTGCATTTATAGTGTCCGCAGCCTATCTTGAGTTCGCCCAGAATAAACACAAGTAATCAATTGTATGTTTTTGGTAGCAGAGTGCCTTGTTGATATCCAAAATAGTTACAAAAACAATGGCGGCCGTCGATTAAAGCCGTGCCCTCAAGGAAGACATAGCCGCACATAAAATATCAGAAGGACTCAAGATACGCCGCGCACATAATACACTAAATTATTAAAGTTCAACGATAAGGTCTTCATGCTACGTACCTCGTTGTCCCCTCGACGACAAAACAAAGTCTCCGGAGGCTTAATTTCATGAAATTCAAACAGAAGAAGAACCAAGGTACTGTTCTGTATTACGTAGGGAAGGAAGAAGAACAACGTAGAAGCATCCTTTGTTACGTTGCAACAATGTGTCAATAACTTCATTATTGAAGCGCTCTGGCAGTCATGTTTCAGTGTAGCTCAGCTGGAGATACTTTATCCCATAATTAGCTTCCAGTCTCAGCGTATAGGCCTGAGTCGAAGTGGGCCTTTCTACAAACTGTGTGTCCTTATCATTAAGTGATGACTTGCTGACTTGCTGCGCTCAAGATGCCATCTTGTTTCTCATATCTAGTGTAAGAGAGGCGTGGGTGCATAGGCTGGCCGTTGTCGCCGTTCTCTTTGACATGAAGGCAGCGTACGACACAGTCAGCATTGCGTGGGTGTGAGCCTCGCTTTTACAGATGGGAGTTGGCACGAAGTTGGTGAAAGCCATTCTGGCACTGTTGGGTAAGAGGAGTTTTGTCACCAGAACAATCAGGTCGTCGCAATCAGCCACTGACAGGGAACTGCCTCACGGGAGTTGCCTCAGTCCAGGGCTGTTTGCTATAGCGACAAATGATATCATAATGCAACTGGAACTGAGCATGAGACGATGTGGCTCTTTGGTTTGTTGCGACAGATCCTTGTGACCTGTCGGGCTCTAATCCAACAGGTACTAGCTGATGTTGTCAACAAATTAGCCTCTCGTGGACTAGCTTTGGCTCTGGCCAAAACCGAGTTTATCATTTTTGTGTGATCTCAGGGCACCAGATCGGCACCGATCAATGTTTGCATAGATGGCATCCCTATTCGGAGCGTTCAGCATGTTAATGATTGGTTAGACTGTGGTCTGGAAAGAGTTGAACATGCAAAGTTTCTGAGGGAAAAAATTTCAAGCCACCTACCAATTTTAAAGTCACTTGTACAGCGCAGAGAAATTCAGCGCAATACGATTATGTCTGCATATTGCGTACATGTGCGTTCCTCCCTAGGCTATCATCTGCCATTCCTTGTGAGCATGCCAAGGCACCTGTGTAGCATACAGACTGTTGTGAATGACTGCTTGAGGGTAATAACGAGCTGCTTAGTCTCGTCCCCGGTTCAGGCCTTGTGGGTTGTAGCTGATGAACCTACTCTGCAGCCTCATGTGGAAGAGCTTCTCGTTTCTGTGTGCCTGTGCAACGTAAGTCGCGGGCGATTTGATCCGGTTTCAAGGATTTTGAACGACTACCTGCAGCTTCATTGCAAGTGTCATTACGGGTCAGGTGTAGGACCTCGGCATTTGGTTTCAAAGGTCGTGGGTTAGATTCCCCACTCAGGGAGTCTGAAATTTAATCCAAAAGGCAACGTAAATAGGTTTGCATCCGTATTTATGATCCTTCTCGAGCCCATGTGGCTTTCCATCCTGATTAAGCAGTTGGGTTCGGCTCTCGAAAACAAAAAATAAAATTTAACAATAATAGGTGGTTAGATTGATTGATTTTATTTAACGTTGTTAGTATCAAGCAACCAATAATGCACCCCCCCCCTCCCCCCGCAATCTCTGCTGTCGTTTGGGTCAGCACTCAACAAGAATCTCTAAAAGAGAGTCAAAAATCAATTAATATTTTTTTATAAACGTAATATTTTTCATTAAAATAAATAAAAGAATGTATTTTGGGGACTCAGTATCGTGGTACTGGGTAAAGTGCCCCCACACACACCTAAACACCGTAAAACATTAAATACCGCAGCAATAAACTTAGTACCGGTACAATACGTAAAAAATTGGTCGTTTCACCAACTGTCAGTGGGCACGTCGAAATTAATAAAAATATATTTCAATAAACAAATGATGGAGTTCTTTACGGTGAAAAATTACAATATTTTCCCAGACTTTATGTCCAACTTGATTAACACTCATCTTCACCAAGTTAAGATATTAGATCTTTCAAAACTCGATCTCACAATATCTTGCGAATTTTCGACAGCTTTAGCAAGTTTGGTGGTATAACTGCTTCACATCTGTCTTCCTCGGGCACTAAGTTTCAGTCCGTTCTCCGTCTCCAACTACGTCTTCATTTTGTGTTTTGAAGACAAAATGAAGACGTAGTTGGAGACGGAGAACGGACTGAAACTTAGTGCCTGAGGAAGACAGATGTGAAGCAGTTATACCACCAAACTTGCTAAAGCTGTCGAAAATTCGCAAGATATTGTGAGATCGAGTTTTGAAAGATCTAATATCTTAACTTGGTGAAGATGAGTGTTAATCAAGTTGGACATAAAGTCTCGGAAAATATATTTCAATCCTGTTTTGGTTGTGAAAGTATGTTAGCAAATTGTTCAAAATTGTCATTCAAGAACTTGGCGTGTTAAATATAGGACGATGATTATGTCAACCCAGTTCCATGGTTACATCATTGAAATAATTCGTTAATAGCGATGGCTTTTTTTTTTTTATAGGAGTAGCTGTAATTGGCTGCAATACATTTCATGAATGTCCCCATTGTGAAGCTCCAAAAGTGCGCAGTTGTCAGAATCATGTCTGCATTTGTAAAGGTAAGCTACGCATTTATCATTGTAGCAGCAAAATGATGACCTATTTTTGCCCTTGATGACCTCACTTTTCACCTAAATTTAAGTGGCAGCAGACGTAGGAAAATAAACTTTGCCCAGAAGAGGTTAAAGCTGCAATACTTTGAGAAGACCGATAGTGTCATCCCACAAATGACTCTATAATGTACGCTAATTATACAGGGTGTCCCAAAAGTCCCTGAACACCATCACAACTTTTTAAGGGGTTGAATGAAAATAGTGAAATTCTGGCAATGCAAGTTTGGTTAAAGGATCTACCTTTTCGTACAACCGGCATTGCAGAAATTTTCAATGGGATGGGGGTACAGGATTACCATATTTGAAAGGTCTTCATTAGGCTAGTAAGAGCCCATCCAAAATGGCAGCCGGTCAAACATTAGGATTATCCTCTGCATCCCTATGTCTTACTCAGGCTAAAAACGTCGTAAAGGGACGTAGGTGGCAGCAAAATGCTTCGTTCAATTTAGTTTGTTCACACCTACAACGTCTTTTGCGGTTTGAAACCCAGGCTAAATTGACTGCGCCAGTTTTCCCCGTTCTCCACAGAACCTGAGGTGATGCTCAACAGTGTCTTCCACTCCAACAAGAAGGATCATGATTAAACAAACAATGCTTCAATAATGCTGGCTAGTAACGGCTAATCAGATGTACTACCCTGCAATAATCAGCAAGAGGGCGAGCGAGTTCATTCTTGGCACGGTAGCAAACAAAAAGGGCGAAAGCCCGATAATGAGAACGGATATGCGCTCTAACAATTAGAAACAAACATAATATTGTTTCAGTAATGCTGACTATCACAGCCGAGTTGAAAAGTTTCAAAGTTGGTAGAGTAATAAACGCGGCATGCACAATCGTTACGACGGGCTTTTCGCTCTTGTAATCAAAACGGAGAAACAGGTAATTCAGCCACACTGCGTTGCTCTCCATTGAAAAAGGACAGGGGGAGAAAATGGGGAGAGGGGGGAATGGGGGCTCGAAGAGGGGAGGGTTCACCGTCTGTTTTCATTTCGTGCTCCCAGTAAAGTACTTTGCTCATGCATGCGGGAATCAGCTAGACCGGCGACTGTTACGCTGGGGAACAACTAGTTATCTTTGGCTTAATGAGCAGACTTAATGAGGTATCATGATTAAACAACAAAGCTTCAATAATGCTGGCTAATCAGCTGTTCCCTGAAACAATCACCTAGAGGACGAGTGGGTTCATTCTTGGCACGGTAGCAAACAAAAAGGGCGAACGGCCAACAATGAGAACGGAAATGCACTCTAACAATTAGAAACAAACACAATATTGTTTCAATAATGCTGACCATCAGAGCCGAGTTGAAAAGTTTCCAAGTTGGTTGAGCAACAATCACTGCATGCACAATCGTTACGGTGGGGCTTGGTATCAACACGGAAAAACAGGGAATTTCGAGCCACACTGCGTTGCCCTCCACTGAAAAAGTTATTTACTTCCTTACGAAAACAAAATACCATGGATTCCAAGGGTAGGGGAACAGGGGTGGAGAGAGGATTTCAAACCATACAATGGGAGAATGCGCGGGGGAGCGGGTAAGGAATGCGGGAGGGGACAGAGTGTACCAGGGAGGTTGCAAGTGGGTATCTGACCGCAATGTGAAATATGGGGGGAAAGGGAGAAGGTGAATGGGGGCTCGAAGAGGGGTTGGTTCGCCGACCATTTTCATTGCATACTCCCCAGTAAAGTATGGAAAATCAGCTAGAATGGCGTATGTTACGCCGGGGAACAACTAGTTAGAATTAATGCACACCAAACACGGTTTCTAACAATTTCTGGTATATTTTCCTTAATTACCAGCCCAAAATAAACCGATTTTCGACCTGAAAAAAAAAACCACTCCGCGTTGTATTTGATTAGCATACAAAATTTCATCAAATCATTTCAGCGTGGTAAAGAAACCGACAATTAGTCACTGCATAAGCAGGTGCGCTTCCTTCACTCCGCTCCAATAACCTATACTTCCAGCTGACGAAGTTTAAGCATTGTTGTTTAATTACGAAGTGCCCCATCTGCGGCCTTGCAGTGCTGGAAACACCGGTTCTCGTCAGATCCCCGAAGTTAAGCAGCATTGGGCTGGATTGATACTTGGGTGGGTGACCACCTGGGTATCTGGCTGTTGCAGACATAGGGCCTTAGGGCTTCGGGCAGATGACCAGGAGTGGTTAACACTCGTTAAACCCTTTAAACCCTTTAAGTGCCCCATCACCACTTAAGCAGCGAAAACTCAACGAGGAATAGCCCCTTCAGACAATAACCTTTAAACATTTCGTGTCCACAGCATTGTTCCTTGCAATGAGAACTTGCCCCATCAGCCAACGACAAAAGTATTGCCACAGTAGAACTTTTGGAATTTCGTGTAAGTAGCATGTAGCCAACAGATCGCTAAGAGGGCAGGGGGCAACTTTTAGTGAAAGGGCACAGTAATTTTTTTAATGAGGATCTTTATTTTTCTTTTGCATTCTTATCCATTTCTGTATCTTCCTTAGCCCCTCTGGCCCCTTCTTAGGCCATTTTTAGGCTCTCTTAGACCGGCACACAAGCAAATGTCGGCACAAAAAAGGCATTTCTTTAATGGGCATTTTGCGAAAAGGGCAGGGGCGTTATGTGAAGGCAAACCAAGCAGTGCTATATAAAAATACAAACAACGTTTCGAAAATTATCAATTTTCGTCTTCAGATTAACAATAAAATTAAAGCATGGCAAAAGCCACTAAGTCAACCTATATTAAAGCATAAAACAGTCATTTAAATCGAATAAAAACCACCAATTTCTCCCCTCAAAAGAGGCAGAAATGGCAGCCGAAAAGCAACGACCCACCTGTTCCGTTGGGATGCCACGTCGCAAGGCAAGGTGTATGCAAATCGGAGTCACATGTTTCAAAGATGCGATGCATTCGTTATGTGGGTTTTACAATATGCCTGGCAAAAGAGTCGAGTTTAGGTGTTTTAATTACAGGAAAACATTTTTTTTAGAAATTTATTATCTGGCACTAAGTGGTTAGGTACAGGTGGTGTATGTGTATGGATGACAAGGGTTTCAAGATTAATTCGTACTCCTGTGCACACCACTGCTTTTATGTTTGAGCATTGTTGCTTGATTTCGAAGCCCCATCACTATTCAACCAACGAAAACCCAACGACGAACAGCCCGTTCACCAACAACCATTAACAATTTGTAGAATGTCCAACAATGATGCTTTATCGTAAGTATGCTACTGTACTGTAAGTTTCACTACGTTTTACTGTTGCACGTTTTATTGTTACTGAACGTGCAACAGTCGGATAATGAATAAAACCGCGGGTGCCCTTGTGCATTGTTGTACGAATACCCGCGATTTTCCTTTGCAGAAACACCATTATAGTTTCAACAGTTCTTCTGTTTATTTCTTTTGCATTTAGAAAAGCAGTGCACGAGATACAGAGAGTGCCCCAAGTGTCACAAACCAGACGAAAATAGAAGCTGCTTTGAAGGAAAATGTATTTGCAAACGTAAGTATTATATTATATTACTACATTAAGACTCTACTGAATTTGGCTTATGTTTGTTTGAGAGTGTGTTTGCGTGTTTGCTACATGACAACGTTGACCTACACAGCATCAACTATTCCATTTAAGCAGCACCAGTGTTCTTTACTTGTGTACAGGGGTGGATTGGGGATTCGCCACATTTCCAGCCTTTTGTTACTAGCATTCGTGGCATCTTCTTTCCGTGCGTCATAGCTGGTTGTAGATGTTTTACCTGCATTTCGAACGATGGGCCAGACCCGTTTTTCATTGAAGTAATCTGCCTTTGGTCACTATCCAGTGAAGCACCACCTCCAATTAGCAATACCCAGAACTTACAAAGTGAGTGGGAATATAGCCGTTCTTGGAAAAATTAGTTCAGGAGCTGCAATCCGTACTAACAGGCTCATCTCTCGTGGGTTGCCACGAAGGAATCCACTTCTTGGGTGAATGCTGTTCCATCGCCACAGCTTGGCACCCCCCTGGATAATGGCGTCTTCTCCATTGCCAAAGCCTTGTGCCTGGACTGCTTAAGATGTGCACCCCATGTTTGCCCATATGGCCCCTTGTTGACTCCATGAGAACTTACGGCATTAGCTGCATGAGAAGTGCTGACTACTGACCCCGTTCATTGAAGGCTAACGAACTTATTAAACATACATTTTTTCTTTGAAAGTTTTCGAAAGTTTTTCGCTAAGTTTTGAACTTTCGAAAAGTTCGATAGTTTTTCGAATGTTATAGTTTTATAACGTTTATAAGTTCACGAATTGTATAGTTTATATTTTTCAAAAATTGAAGCTGATGAAGTCACATCCATGTGACATCGAAGCAGCTCCTTGTTTGTAATCAATGCATGTACCTTCCTCTTGACTATCTATTCGGTCTAATTCTATTGCATCTTCGTGGACGATCGCTGCACCTGCTGGCAAATAAAGTGGTCAGCATTGACTCAGGAAAAAAAGAAGCGATATGATGGCAGCTCACAGTAAAGAAAAAGAACGGTATTCAGCGACAAATTGAGAACCATGGTTCCGCAGTAAAGTATTCATTACAGACTTATAGTGTTTTCACACGGCATAATTCGCCTCGGGCTGGGGCTGGCCGTGACTGAACGGGGCCAGTCCCTTTAGTAGGTTTTGGAGAGTCAGATCGCCTTGCTTTCAGACTGTTTAAATTAAAAACAGCCATTGTCGGCTTCGTTGTTTTAGCAACAAATGGTGGCGGGAAATTTTTAACTACATTGAGACTTTGTTAGCATTCCCAGTAGCGCGACACTGCGTGCGTTCGGATTTCAGACAGAATAATTAACCGGTGCTGAGCAGCGCCACCCCGTGGCGTTCAGATCCAGCCGCTTGGTGTGTAGCAGCCGTCCTGGCTCGCTTCCACGCGGCATAGTACGGCACGGCACGTAAACATTATTCCATGCGAATTCCGTGGTCTCATCATGGCGTGGCATGCAAATATTATTCCGTGTGAAATCGCTATTATATCCTACTGGGCTTTGGCTATATTTCATTAATCATTTCTGGGATGCTTGACCATTAAAAAATCCTTCTACACGACAAACAGTTTCAGGCGGTTAGACATGAAGCGCAGTATTTTTTTTTTAGAATTACTAGTTGGTAAACTGTCCATGGATGGCAAAATGTCTAACCTGTGAAGGCAACCTGTCTGAGGACGGATTACACCCATCGTGCACCTGTCGGTAGCTTCCATTATCGGATTGCAGAAGAGCTACTCATGAGCCGTTTATCAGATGGCATTGACGTAGATGACGCTGATTGATAGTCACTGAACACTTACCGTATAATAATGTAGATAAGTCACATAAACAAAGTCAGTGTGATCCATCACCGTTTTACCTATACACCAAAAGGAAATAAACAAACATTCTTCGTTGGTAGAAGACGAAGTTTTTCATTTCCATTCGTCCTTGAAGAAGCATTTCGGAAACGAGAAACAATTACCTTTACATCTACAGCAGTAAACACCTTTCTCTCTAAGGTATTCTGAATGCAGAAGAAAAAAGGCATTGTATCGCTTGCACTGAATTCATTGATTACGTGTATTTGTTGTCCTTTTCCAGGAAAAAAGATCGAACCAACAACTACTGCTACGGAGCTGTCGACAAGTAAGGATTCTACACTTTTTCCTTATGTAGTGGTATTTTCCCTATAATGAAAACAGTTGTAAATAGTTTTGCGTTTCATTATCAGTATATCAGTATTTCATTTCTACAGCTTCAGCTAAACAATAAAAAATTGTCGACCTACAACATCTAAAAACGTTCCATTACGGCTGTTATCTAATTCACAAAATACAAAGTATTTCACGAAACCGAAAATAAATACAATTGTGAACGATGGCAACTTTAGTTACGAAAGAAATTTAAGCAATGAAAATTACGATTTGGAATGATTTGATATGTTTTATTGGCATTTGCTAACATATTGGCCCAAGTTGTGTGTCATAGCCAGTTGGCCGGAAAAAGGGCTTAAATAACTTTTCAAGTGGTCATGAGAACGGCAGCCATTTTTGAAAATGGAGGTCAGTTTTGACTTATACAGCAGAAGCTATGCGTTTTATAAAATAAAGTGTGAAACAAAAGTAGTAGATATTTGTGTTTCATTTTAAGTAAAAAAGCACATATATGATTGATTCTTTTTAAACAGCTCTACTCTCAATCCACAAAGTTTGCAACGTTTCACTTTAAGTGACAATGTTGTTTTCAAACAAGCAGCAAATGCTTCGTTATTTAAAAAAGTATACAACGCAACCAAACAACATAGTCAATACAAGGAACAAAACGCCCGATTGTTCCCTTGCAGAAAGTGGGTCTCTTCCCCCAACCCAAAAGATTTTTTGCTTGTAATGTCTTAACCGTTTGTCAGATCAACGTTGGTGACCTCCGATTGCACAAAATATTCCATAGAAATTTCTAAAAGAAAGATCCTGTGACTGTTTACGTAAAATCAACACCTAGAGAGGTTTTGCAGTGTGCATGGTTTTTTCCTTTTTTCCTCTTCTGTGTTTTTATTCCAGCTAGTTGTGTGCCTACTTGTGTTCGTAAAAACATATTTCATTTTTATTTATTTATTTATTTTATGCTTGGTGTAAGAGGCTTGCTTTTCTAGCTCAGCAGTAGCCTTTTCCATGATATTATTCACTGAAATAAATGTAAATTAAACTAATTAAATTATCGCTCAGAATCGTATTCATCATATTTTCGTGCATACTAAAAGTAGGCCAATTAAAAGTAGGCCCGATTTAAAGTAGGCCAATCGTCTTCCTTTTAACATAACTGTGTAAAGTTAGGATTTTCAGAAATGTGGGGATTTGTCCTTTCCAACAAATGTCAAAAAAATTGGGTAAAGGGACATAAATCCTTCCGGTATGTCGTGCGTCCTGTTGAGAATAGCGTTTGTAACATTTACACAGGTTAGAGTTATTGTTCCAAAGTCACCACGCATGAAAGAAAAAAGAAGAAAATAAATGTGTTGGCAACATTTGCATATGTTTGAACTAAAGTTGCAAAACTGAGTCGTACAAGAGCGCCAACATGGATGCATGTACCTATAACTTTAGAGGCTAGTCATTATTTGACACCAGGGTGAGTGTTGAGGGGGGGGGGGGGGAACCAATAATGTGGCCTCCATATTTTCGATGAGTCTCCTTTCCCATCAACGCCTGAAAAAAATCTTGACTCTGCCTGTATAGGCCACGTGGAGATGATTTCCTGTGGCCGAATTAAAAAACAGCAGCCCGCATCGACAAGTTCTCAGCTGTGTGGTAAATGAATTAAGATACTTCCTTCAAAACATTCAAGACAGCACTCTTTAAACTACCTTTAGATCAAAATTGATGAATTATGGCATTACCACAACTTTTGCTTTGATGGATGCATATTGGCAATAAGACAGTTGGTGTCAACATGTACATGCCCTTCACAATATCAACACTTGCAAAATTAAAAAATACCCAATGGTGGGAAAATTTATTTAGGAAGTGGTTTGGAAGAATTATGCACGAATTAACAACTTACCAACAATTTCAAATCTGGTAAACACTTATAATTATAATGAGGGCATCAAGTTGTTCAGTATTTTTTAGTCTTCTTCTCTTGACAAAGCGTAAAGAAATTAATGATCCCCCGCCCCCCCCCCCTCCTGCCACCGAGCGAACTTCAAAAATCACTGGTAATAACTGTTGTTCAATTTCCAAATGTAAGCCGTTTTACGGTCATATGAATATGCCATTGTGACTGTTATTTTGGTATTAATGTTATTTTCGCCACTAGAAAAGTTCGTATCCACGCCAAAAGGGGTTTTGTGAAATATATGGCGTCCTAGTATGAGCCACTCCTTCATATGAATGACAATTTCACACAAAGAATAAAACCGACAATAGCCTAGAAAATATATTTCCTATTTGCATGGTACTACAAAGTTTCATAGATGATGCGATTGCATCTTTCCTGCTTACTATTGAACGTGAGCAAATACTCAATTTTCTGAACCAGTACCACCTGTATGATATATCTGTCCACAGCTTCCTAATATGTTTAAAAGGCTTAACGTTAGAAATTCGACACATCGTCCAGTTTGCCGCCGTTTCTACCACCAGACGCGCTGTGAACACCCCGAAATTAAACTGCTTTAGCATGCAGACTGAACTGTGAAAGGTACTCGTGACGCATGATACGCAAATTTTAAACTTAAAACCGTACATTGACACTAAATTATTAAAGTTTAACAACAATGGCTTCATGCTACGTACCTCTTTATCCACTCGACGAAAAAACAAAGCCTCCGCAGGTTTAATTTCATGAATTTCAAACAGAAGAAAAACTAAGGTACGAGTGTATTGTACTGTATAATATTACGCTACGGCGTTTTCTATTCTAATAAAAAATGTGTTAAACGATCCTTTGATGTAGCAGTAAATCGCCCGAAGACTTCAAGAATAGTCACCATTACCGTAAAATAATGTTCATTTAGTGCTGCAACACCGGTAAATCTAATAATGAGAAGATTACCACGTTTTTTGAACATCCCGCTAACACTAATCAATGCTATGGTTTGGGGTAGTTCGTTCTTCGTGCTTTCACTTCAGCGCAACTCTTGGACGACCCGTCTCGCATGCTACTTGAAATCGAACGTTGAGCCTTATACATACACGATGCCATGGTCTGTCATGTGTAAAATATTGGCCTATTGGTAGAGACTGAAAGCCTTGGGTTAGGATTAGTTGGTAAGACAGTGAATATTGAGATGGCGCATAAGTTTCACCTTTATAATCTTTTACGTCATACAAAATGTCCCAATACTGAGATAGGCAGTCAATTACTATTATTTTTTTTTTATGTGTAGAAACTGAAATAGCATGTACATCGTCTCGCCAGTGTCCCAAATGTGAATCTCCAAAAGTGCCTGGTTGTCTACGTGGGGTTTGCATTTGTAAAAGTAAGTTACTCTATTACTGTGGTAAGTCAAATTTGCTTACAATCAACTAATTTTAACCTAAAGTCCTAAATCCATAGTGGTCATGGTGGCTGAGTGGTGACAGAGTTCAGCCTAGTTGCCTTGCCTGGGAAGGGGACACTGGCAAGGTCCCAACCAGTACTTTTGGTCAAGGTAGCATGAGAGACTACCATTTTCATTCAGCAGCTGTGGGATTTATTTTGGCCTACTCTCGACAATATCTCGAACCCTATGATGAAGTATGGTAATTATAGGATAGGGAGAAAGGTGAATCAAGTTCCCAGTGGTTCCCCGTTCTCCCAAGTTTTGAATTGCCATACAGTGGCACAATAATTGTTGAAGACGTTGAATTTTGCAACCAGCGAGTGAGCTGGTCGGGCAGGACTATTTTGATATCGCAATTTTTTTTTGGCATAGACAAATTCGTCCAAGACAGTTTGGTTCCGGACGGTTTTTATTTTAAATTAGGTGTATTTACGAACGTACCGCAGCTGTTTTTTTTTTTCACTTCAAACTATGCTGAAGGGAACCATATTTTTTTTAATATACACGTTTTCATATTATTTTTCAAAATTATCGCTTTATTGGTGAATGTGATTTTAGAGAAGGAAAAGTAGAAATCTAAACACTGGACTTAGAGAAAAGTAGTTGCAACGGGCAACAACAAAACATTCTCTAATAAGGTCTAACAGACACTACTAATAAGTCTTTAATAAGTCTCCCACAGCCAGTAGCCTGTACAGGAGGGAGAGGGGCAGAGAGGACCGACCTTTCCCTTTCCACAAAATGCCCTTCTTGTCAAAAAAAAAGTTTTTTTGTTCAAACCATTGCTGGTGCGGCCGTGACAGGGGAAATAAAAAACAGCCTGAAAAAACCAAAAAGGGCAAAAAAAAAGGATTAAGAATCGAGCAGAAAAGGATAAAAAAGAGAACAAAAAAAAATGGTACCCTGGGTAAATGTACTGTGCCCTATTACTGAAAGTCGCACCGACCTCTCGGGGGCTGTGCACGCTACTGCACATGGTGCTGTTGCGTTAAAAATAACCAAATGGAATTTTTAAATTAACAACCAAAAGTCGAAGCGTATATAGTAGATTAGCTACTCTATATTTTGATCCCTCGAAATTACACTTCTTTGTATTGAAATGATAGTAATATAAAAAGTAATACAGTATTGTATTTTCAGCTGTTCTTTTTCTATTTTGTCTTTAGCAAAATGGTGCAGAGGATACGCCGAATGTCCCAGATGTACCAAACCAAACAAAATTAGAACCTGCATCTATAGACAATGTGTTTGCAGAGGTACGTATTATCACGCATTATTTGTACGCATTATGTAATCGACATTTTTTTTTTACCGTGGGCTAAACAAATAATCCAACTTTTACAAAGATTGAAGTTTCAGTCTTTTGGTGTGACTGCACAACAAAAGTCACGCCATGCACACCAACTCTATGTTTAAGTAAATAGACAGGGGGGGGGGGGAATTGAGGCTTAATGGCGCGTCGACAACTTGGTCATTAGCGCCAACCTCAGTCACAGTGCAGTGTTCCGGGTTGCCACTGCACCACACATTACAGAGATGTTATTCAAACCCCTAATCTAAATCTTGTCATACATCTGTACCTCCTGCAAAAATTGAAAAGCACCGGACAGGAGGACAGACTTATCGCCCAACTGACGCGCAATGTCATGCGGAAGATGGAACCGACGACGAACACCATCAAGATGGCGACAATCAACAAGTAAGTGCCGGACCGTAAGTGGCCGCCGACACCAATAACATTCAGGAGGGTCAACCCCCCGCAAAAGGAAACAGTGAGTAAGTCGAGTGTGACCAATGCGCAAACGAGCCAACACCACCTCCTCACGGCGACTGCGGCGACACGCCGAGTGCCATTCCTCAACAGTGCCTTTAGACAGGAATGTCAAACTGAATACGGGTGATACTCGTTAGTAGCACTTCATTAAGTAACATAGTTTACAAAGGTTTTATTGACGTACTGCTTATTTGATCGTCCTTTTTTGGTTTTCTTGTTTTTTTTTGTTTGTCTTACTTTTTTGTTTTCTTCGTTTGGTGATTTTCCAATTAATTGCCAGAATTCATGGAAAGTTACGTTTTCTTTGGCCTCTTGTAATAATTTTGTAATTTGTACAGATAAACATATATTTCCTTTACCTTTAACTGGGCTTCATTTTTAGTAGCTATAGATTCAAAGGTGTAAGATGACTGCGGCTTTTGGCTTCAAAGGTTGCGGGCATTTCCCACTCAAACGGTCTCTCATTTAATGCAACTGAAATGCAACTGAAATGGGTTTGTATATGTTGCGCGTTGACATTAATCTAGCCTATTTTTTTTTGGGGGGGGGGATTGAGGCTTAATGGCGGGGTCGACAGCTAGGTTATTAGCACCAACCTCAGCGAAGCCGGAGATTCTTTTTTGCGGTGCGGGTAGTCCCCGTTTGGAATGCCCTTCGTTCTAGGACGGTATGTATGGATTCGGAGTACGGCTTCCGGAAAGAATTATGGACGGAAGATCTGTCTGCCTTCATTAAGAGAGCGTCATAGTCTCGCCTTCATTTATGCACTGGTACGGTGTCAGCGTCTCACAACCATAACGTCAACTATCAACTATTGTGGTATTTGCGTAACTTTTATTATTAATAATTGCTTTATTTTTAATGTGACGATCAACTTATGTAAAGACTTTTAAGCTTTGTACATTTTTTTTTACCTATTTTATTCATTTTGTTTTTTGACAATTGGCCATCCACCCTTCTCCTCCTTTTCCGTTCGACTGGCGATACCATCGGGGACCTTTGTGTCCCTGGCAGGTCTAACCTTGGTGGTAAGGCAGTTGAAATCCTAACCCACCTTTCCTAATTCGTTCCCACCTTTTCACTGGCCATGCAAAAAAAATTTTTTTTTTTACAATTTAAACATTTTAAAAAAACTATTTTTTACCTATATGCAAGCTTTTAAATTGTTTTATCTTGTTTTAGTTTTTACCATGCCACCTTCGCATTCTCTTTTTATCAAATATTTTGACAAGCATCTTAAATGCTGCCCCTCTTTAGGCTGGCAGTTAGTGATCTCCGCGATCCTTGCCAGACCTGTTGCTTCAGCAACAAACATTATTATTATTATTATTACAAATTAACTGAACAAAAAAAAACATTAGAACTCGTATTCGCGTACTCACAGCCATGAAGGTACACGAATAAAAACGGATTAGAGTTCATTCGAACGCAACGAACTATAATTTGAACTCCAATACCAGGGAACAAGGACTGTTTTTGGTCAATGGTAATGTCAGAAAGAAAGTCTGTTTCGTGTGAGTGGGTATATGTGTATTTCGAGTGCATTTACTGTGAAGCAAGCAGACTCCTAGTTAAGCAGTTTTTTGCCTGGATTTGTGTTTGACGGTCGTTTGAGGCGGTTATTTCTAGTTCGTTTGAGTAATTACGTGTTCATTTACGTGTTTTGTGTATGCATTTTTATCTTTCAATTTTGTAGCGTTTTGCTGTTTATAGCGTCTATTTTGTGTGTGTTTGTGGGTTTACGTTTTGCGAATTGGAGTTCAAATTATAGTTCGTTGCGTTCGAGTGAACTCTAATCCGTTTTTATGCGTGTACCTTCACGGCTGTGAGTATGGGGATACAAGCTCTAATGATTTTTTTTTAACCGGCGAAGCCGTTTTTTGTTCAGGTGATTTGTTGGCTTTTTCGCTTCCTTTTTATTGTAATTGCTACGGTTTGGTCTATCATGTATCCACTGTCCACCGATCTTTGTTTTCGAAAAAAAACGGAACATTAGAAATGTATATTTATGTTCAGGTTCCGCCCAAGGTTTGTCCCATGATTATTGATGGCAACTAACTAGCATGTGTCTAGATTTAGCATGTGTCATCTCGATGAGTAGTTGATTCTGAATTGTTGCAGTATCATGGCAAACAATCGCGGAAACAATTCGACTGGCTTCCCAAAGCCCACATTGAAGAAGTAAATAAGTCACTCAGTCATGTCGGCCGCCCAATTTTGAGGCCTCAAAATTTAAGACTTCGCACCCTACGGTTTAAAACTTGAATATTTAGGTTTCCACCCTACGGTTTTAGGTTTTGGTTTCCACAACGAGCTAGCTAACTGAAACAACGACAATGTTCAATGTTCAATACCATTTATGGGGTCCTCGGCCCTTGGCCACGCGCCAACTCTACAAACTACTTGTACAATGCTACTCTCCCGGCACCCAACCATTGTTGCATCTTGTTCGAGTGTGCTATAATCCGATATTGTAACCGATTCGCCTATTGTAACCCTATTGTTACGTGTTGCAGCATTGTAACATTTTGACATTGTTAGCCCCGCCGTTTCCTCCTCCTCCTGTCCATTTTCTGAAAATTCTTCCCCTCAATCCTTGGTGAAAAATACAACCTGGTGAAAGTGATTATTTCCTTGAGATTGTTGTCCATTGACCATTTCTGCCCACTATTTCAGTCTGACTATGTCTTGCGTAGAATTATTCGATCTGAGAGTGATACAATGATAATGATAAAATGTTATTTTTAAGATTTACTTCATATTTTTGAAAAAAATGCACCATGCCATACATCTTGAAATGAAAATGGATCCTTCTGGTAATGTGTATTTTCAGGGACGAGCAGTCCGGGGACAAATAGTCTGTGGGAGGAAAAGTCATGTGCAACAAAAATCCAGGAACAAAAATTCCTACCTTCTGTTATTTACAAGCCATTTCATTTGAGCTCGGAAGATCACAATTACTCAGCCAAGCGAGAGATACTACAACACATTATTTTATTTTCTGTATTCTCATTGTCATCTTACTTTGCGTTTGTATTCTTGAACGGTGTTCTATACCTTCGTCTCAAAATGGCGTCTTTAATTTCAAACACAATTGTGTGGTTTCATCCCTCTGTAATCCTTAGTTTACAAACTAGATCAGAGAAAGCTTT
Source organism: Lithobius niger (assembly GCA_023313725.1). NCBI lineage: Eukaryota > Metazoa > Arthropoda > Chilopoda > Lithobiomorpha > Lithobiidae > Lithobius > Lithobius niger. Next base: position 24,741 of record JAHWFP010095761.1, read on the forward strand.
ATCTGTCAAATACGCGTTAAATTATGAGATATGCTGAGATACCTGTATAATTTGTATGAAAAGTAAAACACCACATTTCAGGTATCTTTGGCCTAGCCACGCAACCAGAAGATCTCCCAAACTATTTCATGTAAAATTTCGTCTTCGAACTTGCTTCTTTCACCCACCAACGCCATATTGCCATGAAAGTGCAAACAAATCAGAACAAAATTGCGAATCGTGTTTCAAACAGACAACTAAATTTGTTAGTTATTTCTTGTGAGCCTTTGGCTTTCCCGTCTTTAATCAAACAGACAACCACACTCCCACACAGACAGACCGACACACAAAGTCCAAATTCAGTCCATTGTATATTAAGATCTCGCTTCGCTCGGTTAGAAGCTCGCATGCACCCTGACTGCAAACAACACAATATTCAATCGATTCTAGCTCGATAGATTAGACCATTCCTAGAGAATCAACGTTTTACGTCGTAACTTACATCTACGGTCCATCAGCGTGTAGTTCTAACCACACATAAGACAATTTCGTGCGAAGCGATGCGTTACTACACGCCTACAACGTCAAAATTGCTGCAATTGTACGGTTAGTGTTAAGGGGAATTGCTACCAAATGACAAGTTGCAGCATCTATAGCCATTTGCCACTACCTCAGTCTGTCTAGCCCTTATTTTCAACAGGCGAAGGAACACACAACTAAATTTATTTTTACACAACAAACCACGTGCCTCCTTAATTGTTGAGTGTAAAGTTGGTGTGACCACGTGCACCAGGAAACAAGCAGTAAAGTTAAGCCTAACGACATCACGGGCGCTTTTTTTCTGTATATCGACCGTTTTGAAACACAGATTTTGAACCACTAGATGGGTGCCATCGAGTGACAGTGATATCGTTAACCTTGACCGCTTCCTCACTCTCTGGTGTACGTGGACGCACTAACTTTACATTCAATAATTAACGAGGCATGTGGCTATTAGTTTGTTGGATAAAAGTTATTTTTTTTGCGTATTCCTTCGCTTGTTGAAATTAAATGCTACATAGAACTAAATGATATGGTAGAGGGCACTAGACGTGCAACGTGTCGTTCGGTGTATAGGCCCCTTTAAGGACCCATTTTCCCGTCGTTGGCACATCGTCTTGCGTCGCCGTGCAGCCGCGAGCAGGGAGTCGGGTTAGGGGGCTTAAGGCCTCTCCAGACAGAAGAAAATTTCGTGCGAAGCTATGCGTGACTTCGTGCCTATAAGGTCAAAATTGCAGCAATCGTGTGATTGGTGTTGCGTTAAGGACGAATATTGAAGTCTTTTTTACACCATACTGCGTCGGCGTGCAGCCGCGAGCAGCCAGTCTGGTTTGGGCTTTAAGGTGAAATTCTAAAGCCGCAAGCAATAATACCTTCCGCTTGTAGATGAGGATTGGTACTTATAAAACGTAGAATGAAACTTTAAAACGTAGTAGAAAAACATACGAACGTTCCATGTAAACTTGTTTTGATGTTTGACTGTATGTTTTACGTTCCGTAAGTCTGAAACCAGACGATGCAAAAGTCACTGGGTCATTTTTGGTCTGTGGGTCAAAATTGGATGAAGGTCTTTGACCCAATGGCCCGAGACAGACTCGAAAAAGTGAGTCACTGACCCAGACCCATTCCATCTCTGAAAAAGTTCTTAGCCCATACTTAGCACGTACACATATTACAAGCAAACACCGAAAAGTTTTGAATCTGCCTTCATTTATCACTAATTGGGCCCGTGTGGCATTCCACACTGTGACTTTCTAGTTGTGTACTGCCTTCTGATTTACATCTTCTTCATTTTATAGATAAACTCAAGGAATGCCACAGTTACACCGATTGTCCCTCGTGTGCTTCCGTACCTGGCAAAGCTGTGGATCGCACTTGTGCATCTAATGGAAGATGTGATTGCAAAGGTATGGTTTTAAAGAGTGTAAATGCCAGTTTTGTCGCCATGCTGAAGGTAATCCCTCCAAGCATTATTTTTTTTCAAATGATGCTAAGGTGTATCGTTTACGGAATTCTTTTGTTTTTTATGGTTGCGATGTTCCAGTAGTGGTTAAAATGCGACAATCAAATGTTATTATTTCATAGAGTTACGTCGAAAAAGGTTATCAGCTAGAAAGAAGCTACCAAAATTTAATTTGCTGTGTTTTTTAAAGTTCACTTAACTACCACCAGCATGGTATATGCTTGGTGGAATTCCTTAACTATTTTGGATTCCAAATTTACAATGGTGAGTGTTAGAAATTATTTCGAAAATTTGTAATTTCTTCCATAATAATTGTTCGATTTATGGCAAATTTTGGCTCAGCAATACTTTTGGGGGTATCAAGCGATGTACCAAATTTCATTCCAATCCGACTTTCGCTTGGGCTCCACCTAGACTACAAAACTGGAACCAACGGACCAACCAACCAAGCAACATTTTACAATTTGGTGTCCGTTATAGGCCACGCTTCGCTCGCTCGCTCCGCCAATAAAGCGTTAATGCCATAACAAATCAGCTGCAAGTGTTTACTTGGTGGGGAAGGAGGAAAACCGTAGTCAGTTTGTCTGCTTGGACAGCTCAGTGACGTTTTGCCTGAAAATGTTGGCTCTTTAGTATGGCTGTAATAAAGATTTCAAAAGCGTTTTAAACATTTTTGCTGCTTTGCCTAAGCTACAAATATAAAACTTATTCCCCCGTAATTTTATTTGCTTATTGATTTTCTTTCAAATGCATGAGAAATTAGCACCAAGCATTAGTGTTCCACCAAGCACTGAGCCCATGCCTCTCAGTCACTCATCGTTAGTTGTGCCATGATTCAACCCCTTTTTCTGGAGTTAGTCGATGTCTCATGGAAAACTGCACTTAAAAGTACACTCCGCCTGCCTAATAATAGCCACATGCGACCATCGCACCGTTTCGCGGGACTCTCCGTAGTAATACAAGGCCAACTGAGATAGTAGCTGCGTTCCTCGCATTATTTCAGTTAGCACTGGGCGTAGTAGACGAAACAGCATGGATGCAAAAATTGCGTCAGCGCAAACGGGAATGGTTTTTGTATTTTAACATCTCACTTTATAATTTTTTAGGCTAGTGTCTTATAATTTTTCTTCGGCAAATCTATTGGCATAAATAATTTTAATTTTTACCGCGTAAGTCCTTTAGATTTTTGATCTCATGGTAATTATTAGTTAATTAATACATGCACACGCACGGATGAAACGTCAAGGTTACTGCAAGCGCGCAAAGGATCATTTACTTGCAGGATGCAGTAAATATAGTTTCCAATATTCAACAGAAAATCAAATCTAGACGCCAACTTTTAAAGCGGATTTTTTGTAAGGGATTGACTAACGGTAAGTAAATAGAACTTTGGGTCCGTACTTGAAGTGGAGGATCGAAAAAAATGACGCTGGGAGGAAAGTCCCTTTAATGCCTTCTTACAAGTTGAAACTGTCGTTCGAGTCAATTTTCGTAGTGCATTTTGGTACATGTTTTCGAAAATAGCCAACATTAATATTTTTTAGCAAATCTGAATCAAACGTAATGAAAGTATAACAATGTTGCCAAAAAAGCAACGTAAAGGAATTGTAAAGTAACTCTTAGTTTTGCTCACTTTTATTTCAACACTGTTAGTTTTAACGAAAAATAAATAGCATCATTTTTTTTTACAGAACGGCAATGCTTGACGTACCGAGTGTGTCCACGTTGTACTGGAAAACTATTAATTCGAAGCTGTGTTCATCAAAGATGTACCTGTACAAGTAAGATACTTTGTTTCTGTTTATATTATCTATCGACTTTGTACAGAGGATTTTCTGATCGTTACGACATTTTTGGCAGCGGTGACCTAGAAGATGATGTGATGTAGTCACGGCCCCATTTATCAGGAGGCACACCACGTAAATTTTAATATTGAAGATAAAATGGGTAAATAAAGTTCAAAAACGCACACTTTGTAGTTACCTTAGAGGAGCTTACAAAGCAACACTTATAAGAAAAACAACACTCGGCAAGCGCTATATCAATAGGACACGGATAGAAACGCATGTTGTTACTACGGTGGCTAGTTGGGACAAACAGCAACTGCTTTTTTACACACGCAAATCTCTCATGAAACCGGAACTTCAGCGTTCCAACACCGGATAAGACACACTACAACCTAGAATGATATATGGTAAACTGTGCCCGCGCCA
>JAHWFP010095761.1:29334-44775 GCA_023313725.1 Lithobius niger
AAAAAATGGCCGGCAAACATACTAAGGAGAGCGAGGGAAAGCAATTTCGTGAAGGTACATTGTGTTACTAACGTTTCCCATCCGGTTTGTAAAAGTACTACGAATTGTGTTGGCAGTTTGCGACGACGCAATGTTTATTTACTGTCATCTTTGAACTGCACTGTGGGCCGACTTAAGCTACGATTACCAGCCCCATGTTGTCTGTGCTTCTGCGGTCATTGTCAAGCGGTGAGCGCTATTTGCGCTAGTAACTGTTTTGTGACTTTAAGTTGTGACCATTGCGACTGTACCCCCTTGTAGCACAACGCATAAAACAGGAGAGTTTAAAACAGTATCTTTTATTTCAAAGCAAGGCTTTGAATCCATTTTTAAAGAATAAAACACAAAAGACAGCCGCAAGTGACGCTTTGGTCACACCATGGGATGAACTCATGTTTGTGAAGAAGTGGGATACACAAAACAGGATGGACTAATGGTGTGGCCCAAAAACAGGATGGGGAAGGTGAAAAAGGCACAAGAAAGCAAAGGAATGGCAAGGAATAGATTGTTCTTTACTTTTATTCAACCCCTTTGCTTTCTCTTTATCTATGTGCTTTTTTCACCTTCCCCACCCTGATTTTTTGAGCCACGCCATTAGTCCATCCTAATTTGCATATCCAACTTTGCTTCCTCCGCAAACATTAGTCCATTCATAATTTCATATGTTGCGACCAAACGGTAACTTGCTGCTGTCTTGAGTGTGTTTTATTCTTTGAAAAATGAAGCCAAAGCCTAATTGCTTCAAAATGTAAGGTACTGTTTTAAACCCGTTTTATGTGTTGTGCTATAAAGGGTGTGTTTTTAAACTAAATTCCGAATCGTCTCACACTGCAACTTGACAAAAGCAGTAATTTTCTCTTTTGCGAAACCTAGAATGTGGAAGCATTCACATAGCAAAGGATAAGTGCTAGAAAATGAACGTGTGTAATTTTTACGAATTTTACAAGATTTGAAATGTGCAACATTTTCTCACAATCTTGGTTTCAACCCTTCCCTCCACCCCATTCCCCTCCTCCTTCTCCCCCTCCTCCCCTCCCCCCCCCCCTCCCAATAACCCCAATCGTTACAAATACCAACTTCAAATAATTATTCAGTCAAATGTTGGGAATCATTTTACAGGAGAAACAAATAATAAATAATAATAATAAATAAATGTTTAACCTGCCCATATAGATGCTTAGGTGACGGAACTAACACCGCCCCTGATTTAATTTGAAAATAAAGGAATATAGAAGACAGGTGTACCACAGGTAAAAGATGTAACACTAATAAAGCCTCTTAAGGAATTTGGAGAAGTCACGAGCTCTAATTAACCAACGAAAACAATGAAGAGAAGGCGAAGTCACCACCTCAGTGGTGAAAGAGAGTTCCAACAGGGCACAACACGAAGTACAAAGAAGTGTCTTCTGCAATCGAGGCTGGACGAGAGAATCTTCAATTTTAGTGGGTGACCACGAGTCGCCTGAAAACTTTGACATTCACAGAAAGAGAAATCAAGGGGTAATAAGCAGTGGATGATCGAATAAGTCAGTGACAGGTCGGTGTGCAGACGGCGCAGTTCAAGTGGGGTAAGCCCAATCGTCGCAACCTTTCCCCAAAGGGTAGTCCCTATAAGCCCAGCAGACTCCTGGTGATGTATCGTTGCATTGACTCAAGTAAATCAATATCGCCCAGAAGATAGGGGGACCAAACTAGGCTCGCATACTCACACATTCTCTAACACACACCTTCTAGGCCCAAACCCTAATCGAATGGTCAGCCGTTGAGAAACACCGATTGGTGATATGAAGATGTTGGAAGGCCTGGGTATAACTGATTTTTTGACAATGTGTCGATGATTTTAAATCAGAAGTAAACCAAACACCCAGGTCCTTGTAGAAAGATTTTATTTAGGGGCGGGGAGGAAATCCATCATAGTAGCACAGTTTTTGAGGCCTGAAACAAAATGAAGCAACCATGGGCAGATAGCCTACTTGAGCCATGTAAATAAAAGGCTGCTACCATGTTTTTATAAGGTGGCGAAAATTTAAATACAAGGGCGAACATTGGGTTAAGACTCTTAAAATTCTTATTTATTTGGTAAAAGATCAAATTTCTTCGATAGATCCAAGAATATCTTTCGCAATGGATGAGAGTGTAAGTAAGGACCGTCCACATATCTGAACCCATGATATGTGCAGTCCATTATAACATAGTTTTCACTATAATGAAAAGAAATCTACCCTATTTCTGAGTTGATTTATAAATGATTTGTTCCTTTTGTATCAGAGATTTTGGTTCCTTCTTCCACGCATTGCTAGCAAATGCTGCATAATCCCAGTCAAATTAGGACTTGACGAGGACAAAATTAGGACAAAGCTGAAAATTGGTACACAGCTACATTAATTATCCTGAGCAACGTATCAAAAGTCCCCAAGATTCCCACCATTGCTTTCGCCGCCATCTTGGAAAAAATAACGTTTTTTAGCTGTAACTCTTTAACCGTCAACAAATCAAAAGCATGATGTGAAGCAAAAACGTTTAGCACACAATTCTGGGCAGGAAAGGTGATATATATCTTTCACGTAAAAAGAACTATTGAACCTTAGAATCGTATTTAAAGTACATCACCCTTAATTTGCGCGAATATTCCTTTTTTAAATTGGTTTGTATAGGGATTTTTATGTTTAATTGCTCTTGCGAGCCCCCTAATAGCCCGAAATGGACAAACTTAAGATTTTCTGAAAGATGTGGATCTATTCTTTCTACCAATCCTAATCGAAATTGTTTACTTAGATAGGGACATCGTTCGCCCATTTAAATGTTAAGAGATAATGGCATAGTGGCGAAAGCGTATGTTGATTTTCGAATTCAAAGTGCTCTTGCGAGCCCTCTAATAACATCATCCTGAGCAACATATCAAGAGTCCGCAAGATTCCCGCCATTGCTTTCGCCGCCATCTTGAAAAAATGACCGCCATCGTGGTAAAAAGGCGGCAAATTATATCATTTGCCTAAAAAATCGTATCTCAGTTTCTAATTGATCTACTAATGAAATTATAACGGCAAAACAATCCTAAGATATGAGGGAATTATATAATAAATATTACCAACTTGTAGAAAATAATCGTGATGATTTTATCTACGAAATGGACGAAACATTACAAATTTGCACAACGTTGCTTCAATTGACGGTAGATTGAAAACAGTGCATGTTATTAAAATTTGTGTTCTATTGCAACTCATAATTTTATCCTGAATGTAAAGGTGTTTATTTTATCAAAATACTACAAAGAATGTCTGAAATGCAGCACTTTGTATTGAACCAACTCCTGAGACCATAATTATTGTATGCATCGGAGAACTTAAGACTATTTCCATGCAGTTTTCTGGTTCACTATTTTCGTATTGTGTGTTGGGTGGTGCCTTCAAGCCCCTGCATCGTCGCCACTCATAGCTCCCTCACCCCTACAAACGTCGCATTTAGGCCCAGTCGTTCTGCTTGTTTTGTACCTAATACTTGAATGATTCAACCTAGAGTGTTTCTTTATGACAAATCCACAACAGTCATCTCTGTAACAATGTCCTTTTAAAGTATCTTGTCTATTGCTATTAAAACTTGTGTTGACAATTACCTTGTGTCATTCTTTCTCCCACTCAATGTTTCTCTTGCCTCTCTCACCTTTGTTAAAACCTTTTACCCTCTTTGTTACATCTTGATTAACGTTTTGACTTCTTCACACTCCTCACCTATCAAGAGTGAGTGCGTGGTTGAGAGCCCTCTAATAGCACGAAATGGACATATTTAGAATTTTCTGAAAGGTGGGGATCTATTCTTCCCATCAATCCTTGTCCGCAGAGCTCTTGTCCGCAGCAAACTTGATTATGCGTGCATGGTGTTTGGTTCGGCTAGTGACTCGACTCTCCAGGTGTTGGACACTGTGCATCACAGTGGCCTGCGTGTGGCGACTGGGGCATTTCGAACTTCTCCAGTGGTCAGCCTCTATGCTGAGGCCTCGGAGCCACCTTTGGCCATTCGTCGGCGGAAGCTGGCCATTCAGTATGCTGTGCGTTTACGTGCTGTGGAATCCAGTCCTGCTTGGTTCATGGTTTTTGGGCCAGACTTGCGAGTCGGTAGACGCAGGGTGGGTAAGGGTGATTTCCGCGATAGGCTCCAGCAGTCCTGTCAGGAGATAGCCTTTGAAATGCCCACCGTCTTGAGGCTTGGGTGGATGCCAGTGGCCCCTTGGCTTGTCCCAAGTGGCATTTTCATTTTCGCTCTGGCGTCCCTCCCGAAGGGTTCCACTCTACCAGCAAGGTACTTACAGGAGTTCCGGCGGCTGTGTTCTCAGTACGCCGGTTATCAGCGGCTGTTTACTGATGGGTCGAAGTCAGACGCTGGCGTGGCTTGTGCTTGTGTTTGTAAGGGAGTGACGGTTGCCCATCGCCTTCCATCAGGCTATTCTGTGTTTTCTGCAGAGCTTTTGACTCTCGGTTTGGCGGTGGAATGGATCCTTGGCCTTCAGGGCACGCATTTCATTATCTTTAGCGATTCCATGAGTGCCCTGGAGTCCTTGGCGAATTACAATCCTCGGAACCCCTTGACACAACGTGTCCAAGCTTTGCTTTCCCGCTTGCCTGGCCAGCGGAAAACCGTGCTTTTCTGCTGGACCCCGGGCCATGTTGGGATAGGTGGAAATGAGCAAGCGGATTCTGCAGCAAAAGGTTCCCTTTCTGGCCCTCTCGGAAGGGATCTCAGCCTTGTTCCCTCGGACGCTTTTCCAACTCTGCGTCTGAGGTTACACGCTTTTTGGCAAGCCTCGTGGGATGGACAGGACGGCAATAAATTACGAGCTATTAAAGGCACTGTTGAGGAATGGCACTCGGCGTGTCGCCGCAGTCGCCGTGAGGAGGTGGTGTTGGCCCGTTTGCGCATTGGTCACACTCGACTTACTCACTGTTTCCTTTTGCGGTGGGTTGACCCTCCTGAATGTTATTGGTGTCGGCGGCCACTTACGGTCCGGCACTTCCTTGTTGATTGTTGCCATCTTGATGGTTTTCGTCGTCGTTTCCATCTTCCGCATGACATTGTGCGTCAATTGGGCGATAAGTCTGTCCTCCTGTCCGGTGTTTTTCAATTTTTGCAGGAGGTACAGATGTATGACAAAATTTAGATTAGGGGTTTGAATCATATCTCTGTAATGTGTGGTGCAGTGGCAACCCGGACCACTGCACTGTGACTGAGGTTGGTGCTAATGACCAAGCTGTCGACGCGCCGTTAAGCCTCGTCTCCTCCCCCCCCCCCCCATCAATCCTAACCGAAATTGTTTCAATTAGATATAAAGACAAATATGAGCATTACAATAGCACTTGGTGATTGAAACTAGCTGGTACACCAATTACAACTACCCTTTAAACGGGCAATGGACACGGTACCAATCTAATTTACACAATTTCGATTAGGATTGATAGAAAGAACAGATCCACATCCTTTCAGAACATCTTAAGTTTGTTAATTTCGGGCTATTAGGGAACTCTCAAGAGTAAATTGAACAAAAAAATCACTATACCAACCAATTGAATAAAAGGAACATTTGCACGAATTAAGGGCGATATATTTTAAATACGATTTTGGGGTTAATGGTTGCTTTTACGTAAATGATGTATTTCACCTTTCCTGTCCAGAATTGTGTCCTGAACGTTTTTGCTTCACATTATGCTTTTGATGTGTTAATGGTTAAAGAGTTACAGCCAAAAAAAAGTTATTTTTTCCAAGATGACAGCCATTTTTTAAAGATGGCGACGAAAGCAATGGCGGGAATCTTGGAGACTTTTGATATGTTGCTCAGGATGATGAAATGTACGTGTGTGCCAATTTTCAGCTTTCTCCTAATTTTGTGCGGGTTACCCCCAAAAATGGCCTAATTTGAACAACCCAACCTAACATCATAAAATGCAAGGAGAGAAAAAGAGCAGTATTGCAGCGGGAGCTAATTTGAATTTGTTTATTAAGACCTTGACCTAATCAGCATAACAATGTAAAGATAATAACAATGGGCTTCAAACAATACCTTCAAACAATTGACTACAATAAGATAGAAAGACGTATTTATTTCTTAGATGCAAACATTTAGAGACGATTTGAATAGTTTGAAGTTGGTTGAGTAACAATCACTGCATGCATGATCATTGTTGCGGGCTTATGGCCTGGCATAACACTGTAATGTGGAAAAGGTGGAGAAAGGAAGAATGCAACAGTAATTAAAGACTCACAAAAAAGTAGCCACGTTATTTAGAAAACAAGGGGTTTATCGCTTAATATGACACTGTAATGTGGGAAAGGGGTGTAGAACGCGATAGTAAGACCCAAAAAAAGAGAAGACCTAACAAGACCTTGCAAGACCTACAAAAAAGGAGCCATGTTACTTAGAAAACAATGAGCTTCGTTACTGCAGGCTCATCCCTTGGTATAAGAATGTAATGTGGGAGGCGGGGGGGGGGGGGGGCCGAAGGATGCGACAGTAAGACCCACTAAAGAGGAGACCTAATAAGACCTCACAAGAACCACAACAATGGAGCCATATCACTTTAGAAAACAATGCCTTCAGCATGTTCAGGTATAGATAATTGTATGTCACACAAACAAGGGAAAAATTAGTTGAAAATACAAATGCAGTATTCATAAAGAATGTCGATTCAAAGGCGTAATGACAAAGTAAAATATCGGTTAAAAAATACAGATGCAGTATTCACGCACAAAAAATGTCGTTTTCCGAACAGTATTTACAAAAGAACCTGTCTGTTATACAATTTCTATCAGGGTAATTAAGAATTTTGGAAGATTGTGTTCTTAGGAGGGGAAGAGACTTGCATTGGTCTCTAACTTTACAATGATGCCTAGTTTATGAAGCCCGTAGTTCTCCGGCATTTGTGACCGGAACTTGGTTCAGGCTTTCGACAAGTATTAAGTAATTGAGTTCAGCTAATATTATGTATGACCAACTAATTTTTTTTAAGTTAGAAGGTTGTTTTACAAACAAGTTAACATATTGCAGAGCAAACCGAATGCAAGAACTATGTGCAGTGTCCCCGATGCCCCGAATACGAAGGTGTCGCCTTGGATCGTACCTGCACAAAAGACGGAAAGTGCCACTGCAAAAGTATGACATTTTATTACTATTACTATTATTAATTTACTAACAGTTAATTTGTTAACAGTTACAAAGCCAACTGAGACAAATCACACACTATAGCCAAGGGAAGTCCTGTGAACAAAATCTCTTAACTGTAGCCTACTCTCAAGCATCTTTTTGGTATCCCTAATCAAATTGTTACCACTAAATGACTGGGCCGCTTGAACAACGTTTCCATCCATCCATTACAAATAGGTGGTCACATGATAGTCGTAAATCGGCAAAAGTCCTCAGTGAATGCATCACGTGTGAGTAAGGTTCTGGTTTCAAGTTTCAAATGGGATTTAAAAGACAAAATTGTTAAGCGGCTAAATGATTAATTTTTTTTAGGAACGCACCAGCTTTACGCTGCCGACATACAGTGCTGATAACACTGCATCTAGTTTAGTTCTTATAGAATATCAGTCAAGAATCGAGACCTGGGTGAAAATCTACGTTGCTGAGATTTCTTTCCAAACTCCTCTTACTTCATGCCATTACTTCATTATTCGTTAGTTGCAGTTTAGTTTCGGCAGTATCTGTATTGTTTGCAGTTGTTCTATTCTTATTGCAGTAATAGAACATTCCAATTACATTGAATTATATTTTACTGGTGTTTCATGATGCAGCTGATTTCACAATGTATAGCTTAACCATACTTGACTTTTAAGCCATGTTATCAAAATCCAGTCGCTGCAAAGTTAGTTGAGTTGTATTCTTGGTTATTGTTTCAGTCAGCGATTACTTTGTAAACTCTGTAGCCCTAGACAGAAACGCTCTCTTAAGTGTGGCTAAGTCTGGGTATGGGCTAATATAAATGGATGTAGGTGATGCTAAACTGTGATGCCACAAATAACGACAACACAGCAGTACAACCGACGAAATAAAAAAACGAACGAACGTACGAACGTTTGGAACCTTGTTGGTGATGGTAGGATGGGGAGAGTGCAGCAGATCGGGAGCCCATGGCACTTTCAAGACGATGTAATAATGAAATGCTATGTGCTACTGCAATGCGCGAAGTGAGGATGTAAGACTCTTGACCCGATGGTTCTTGAGCAGTGCAGACATTTATTGATCGAGTCCATTAGGCATCTTGTTCCTGAATTACACAAAAGCTCTTGAAAGATATATGACTTTTATAATGGCGTGTGAACATGGACTCGGTACATCCAAGTTGAGGATAGGCAGAGAGACTGCAGGAGACAAACCATAACTACCTACTATAACCAAAATATAATCCGCTAGACCTGATGGTACAAAAAAATAAAATTACAAACTTTATTTCCGTAGTCAATTTTCGTATGTTTTATATTGTGCAGTACAGTGCTGTAGTTTTGCCGTGCTCCCAGCCGAAGCCATGGCACCATGGTATGCAGCACAGTATTTACAACAACAAAAAAACTGTCGGCTTACAGAAACCTTTGTTGGCCCAATACCTGGGCAACCACCAATCACGTAAAGGGCCAAGATAACGTAAAAAATTAGGTCAGAATAGATCCAATAGCGGAAGGATCCTGGTGATCTCTCACCCTACTCGTATAGGGTTCTGTTTCATGTGATCGATCAGATCAGAATACGGAGAATGCTGAGGCCGAGCACTGCCACTGCTCAACAAACCGCCAACTGTATTGTTATCTTGTTAACGATTATTTTCTATTTAATAATGGTGCCCGAGTCACGAACTTGCCATTTTGACTGCAACCTACATCAAAATAAATATTTTTGCTCAGTTTCATTTTCTTATCAGTATGTTTAAATGATCCGTACACAAGCTGGTAGACATTTATTTATTTAGTCTATTTATTTATTTACCAGAATGTAGCAAGGGAGCAAATCAAATGCATAGCAACAATCGGGATTTGGTATCTTTTTCTTTATTCTCAAAAATATTTGTGACAAAAGAGAACTATGGAAATAACGTGTATTCGTGCTCCGGTAACTTCGTGAAAATGACATAATGTTTTTTAAAAGGATTTGTGTGGTAATTTCACGCAATAAGACATTATTAGCGAATTTATGAGGTTGCGATTACATATACAAAATATTCGCATAAAGGAAAGAGGAAAACAAGCTAGACATACACTAGAAATAACGAGTAGCACAGTAAGCCACATTTATACACTTACATTCCGAACAGTGGATGAGTGACCAGGCCGATAAAGGCGTCATGTCAGTGATGAAGTTGGCGCTAATGACCAAGCTGTCGACGCGCCGTTAAGCCTCAATCCCCCCCCCCCCTCAGTGATGAGGCGACAGATTGGGTTGCTAGTTCGAATCCTGGTGACATGATCCGGATCGAACTGGCATCCCAATCCGTCTCCAGACCACTGACATAACGTCTGTCGTGTGTCAGTACGGCCACTCCTCCACAGTATGATTTTCTAGTGTATGTTTTTGGCTGTTTGGCTTGTTTTCCTCTTTCCTGTACATAATTACAGCGATTTATGCATATATATTTACAAAACAGTCACACGTTGCTTACTTTTGTGCAACTTCTGGTAATTTCTTAGGTTTGATACAACCCAAATGCATGACAGTTCAACTTTTTTCATGAACATTACTGTCCCATTGTTTGGATGGTCACTTCGTTAGATATATTCCTTCCACTGTTGTTTCAAAGCTAAAATATCAACAAACGACTAATTACTGGTTTATGTTTCAGAACGATCGTGTTTGACGTTCCGTTCGTGTAAAGCATGCGCTGACTCTCGTCTCATACGCAGCTGCCATGAGGGAAAATGCATTTGCACCAGACCGTCTGCCGAACTGTGAATGGAATTTGACATGAGATAGCGACACAACCACCTTCTGTGTAACGCTGGCACTATCCAAGACCCCTCAATTCCTTCAGGACGTGTTAGTTATGAAGGACTCATGTTTGGGGTGACGTCATTTCTTTTGACAAGCACATTATGCTATTTTATTCTTAATTATTGATTTATTGTTATAGTGATGTACAAGTTATGACATAATACTTTGTAGTACATGTTTATATGAATATTTCTTTATGCTGCGAATTTGTCTCGATTATTTAAAGAAAAAATACTTCTTGCCATTTGCAGGTGAATGGCGGCTTTAGGCGCCTTGTTAATTTTACATGCGTAGATCTGAGTACATTCCACATAATACGCCGTTAAATAATTACAAAGCCTCATGACAACAGACCAACTTAATAATTATAAACATCTACAGCATTAAAAACGTACGATGTGCATGCGTATACCACTCCTCTGGAACTAAGGCACGTATAAAGATGTGGGTTGTGCCAAATGACAGATAATTAAATTACGCCTCGGATAGACCTATTACAGCGCCTATTACGAGATTTGTTGACCCTGAAATAAGCGAAATACTGCTCTGAAAACTGTTCATGACGTCAAAGTTCGATCAAGCAAATTATCTGTAAGAAACTTGGGTGCAAAAAAACCTGAAGGTCTACATATTTTGCATTCTGTGACATATAGATCATAAAATTGGTTTTGCTGCAACTGACTAGACCTATAGGATTCGAAAAATTGTCTAATATTTTGCTTTTCCGAAGCACGAAGGTACGTGGATTGAGCGTGTCAAGCAAGCGATTTCAATGTCAAGTAAACCTTTTCAATCGTATTCTCAATCTTTCATTTAGTTCAACTCTCACCTTTGTAGGAGCCTTATTTCCGAGGAAGAATCTATGCCAACGTGCGACCAAACAAATCGTATGTTTTGAATGTTGTAGATGAAACGCAGGCGTGCTGACGAATGTGATGAACCAACTTTGAGCAACAATTGCAATTAGCTTGCGTCGAAGTAATTAGTACATCGATTTTTTGAATCTCTAGGCGAGCAAAGAAATTATATGAAGCATGGATAGATGCCAACAGAGTGGGCGAAGCGAAAGAGTCTTTCACTTACTCTTATGTTTCAGTATTATGTACATTTTTACGTAACTGTAAAATACATTTTAACAGCCTATCACCTTTAGTTGATCTGAAACTTGAAGAGGACTCATCGAAGGCTTCATGGCTTTTATAACGAGTCTTAGTTTAAGCACACTCGAAACATGGTCGAAGTCCTGGGTAACCCTACAAAACTAGCAAAACACTAACACGAAACTAGCAGGACACTAACAGGAAAGTGGCGAGACATCAACACAAATTTAGCAATAAACTAACGTAAAACTAGCAATACACTAACACGCAGCTAGCAAGCCTGAAACCAAAACTAGCTAAAAAGTAATGCGAAACTAGGAAGAAACTTACACGAAATTATGAATAAAGAATATGAAATGAACGAAACGAGAAAGAAACCAAACGGTGGAAGGGCTGCCAAGTTTCCATCCAAAACAGTGATATCCATCTAAAACCAGCAAATAAATACAGATACAAACCAATTTACGCTGCCTTTTGGACTTAAATGTCAGACTGCCTGAGCGGGAATTGAACCCAATACCTTAGCGACCTTCGAGCCCTTGGCTTTCCACCCAGTTACAACCAACAAGGTTTATGGAAAAATCTTCCATTAACAGATATTGTAGAAAATCAGAACTTGTTCATCAAATAAACCAGTCAAAGGAGAAAAGAAAATTCAGTACCCACATACATTTCCAACTTATTTTATAAGAAACAGAGACTTTGGCGTAGGTTCAAAACTTCAGGTTGTCCTCTCATCAAGGTTGCGTATTCAACTTGCAGTAAGTTAGTATCACGCGAACTACAGACATTCGGAATTGATAGGGAGGCTGGGAGCGGAGCCTCAACCGGTAGAATCTTGGAAGTCATCCTGCGGAAGCGTAAATACGGCAGTTAAGTTCCTGTCCGTTACACGCAAAGAGGATGAGGTGAGGATGAGGAACGGGTGTAACTTTGGGTAACAGGATCTTCAGAAAAAGAAGAGGTGGACATGGTGAACTATGAATAGGACCCGAAAACTGTTCGGCGTGTAGCAACATGAATCGCTGGGTGAGTGACTGTAGAGGCATCTGGTAGGGAAACGTGGCAACACTTCGCAGTCAGCGGGTGCAGTGCTGTAGGGGGGACCAAAGTGTTGGTCGAAGAGGTGGAGAGTAAAATCAGGATAGTTGCGCAGTCGTGTCCTCGTGCTCCCCCTTTTTTTTACGTGTGTGTAAACGAAAAATTCAGGGGATTTTAATGTTTGGGGAGGCGACAAGCCATGAACTGATGAAGAAGGGAACGAGGACGGGATAGGACGGAGGCCCGAGGATAGGACGGGCTGAGGACGAAGGACGGAGGACCGAGTCTTCTGAAAAAGGACAGGACGGAGGACCGAGTCTTCTGAAAAGGATGTGTGCTCCTCATGGAGGATTGATGCGGCTGTGAGCGGATGTAAGAGTGGGGATGGTTGAGATAGGACGGGATGGTTCGTCCGGGGCGGATGAAGGTCCTGCACTGGCAAGGGAAGGCTCGTGATGCTTAGGAATTGAAGCAAGCCAGGCTGAAGTGTAATTGGAGACTGGAGTCTTTAGTTTAAAAGTTTGGAATGACGAGTCCATGAGGGTATGCACGTGGGACGGATTAAGCGGATCGTTGGTCCACTGAGTGGCCCGTCCTGTTGCCGAAGGATGGGACGAGTGAATGTTAATCAAGAGGAGTGAGTTGCAGGCCATGGGGGAGGCCAACTTGGCAGCAACCGTCCGGGCTTTAAGTTGAAGCTTAAGGTAAGCATAACGTTTCTTGATACGCGATAGTTCATTAGCAAGGGATCGCAGGTCCCGTGCTGGCGGAGGCCAACTGCTGGGGATCGGGGACGTGGCTGCAGTGTCACAAGGCATCGGAGCGGATGGTTTGGAATGGAGGATTGTGCGGCGGATGAGGCCGCTTCAACAAATCCTGGTTCGAAGTAAGTTCGAGAATCTCAACGTTATCCGCAACCGGAGGAACCGGAGGGGATGCGGAGCGAGAAGTGCCTGATGAGGATCCATCCCTCGGCGTCCCTGAGGCACGAGGACGGTCAATGGAGTATAGGATAGGGCACAGCGGACGGCACACAGCTGGGAGCGAAGTGAACAACATGGAACGTTTTAAACGAGAAAGTAGGGCTGCGCTGTAGGATACGCAGATGGCAGCTGTGCGGACGGATGTCATATGCCTTGGTTAAACAACAACACAAAATGCTGGAGGAGAAAGAAGCGGAAGTCGACAGCAGGTGGTGAAGTAGTCCAATCCACGAAGCCATCGCAGAGGCAATGTGCAGAGATACGTAGGATGGTGAAGCCAGCTGGCTCTGAGGACTGGTGGTTCTGTGTGGAGAGGATGGATTGATTCTCTGTTTGTCTGCTCCTAAAGACGGAGCAGAGGTAGTCGAGAGTGGGCTTCAACTGGGGGATCCAGAAAGTCCGTAGTAGAGTGAATCCTAGCAGAGGCCATCTTCAGGATGGAAGCACCTGCGGACGTGGGTGGTAGAGAATGCGAGGACAGCTGGTCCTGAGGATCGTCGGAGTTCTTGTGTGAAGAGGACGCATTGTTCCCATGCCTGTTCATCCCTGAAGAAGGAACAGAGGCTGGTGAAGGTAAGGACGGAGGCGGATGGTGATGTGCACGTCTGAGGAATGTCGGACCAGCAGGTGAAGAGGATGGACGACTGGTAAAGATGTGGATGGCGGATCGAGTGGCTGTCGAACAGATGAGGAACGTTGAGTAGGGACACGTCCGGACCAACGATGTGTTACCTTAGGAGGTGGAAGTATCCTAATCCTAGGGAAGGGTGAAGTAGCCCTCTGCCTTGCGGACACAAGACTGCAGATGGGATGGCCGGGAGTGGAGCTTCAACCGGTAAAATCTTGGAATACATTCTGCGGATGAGGCGGATCAAGGAAGGACGAGGATGGCTGGGCCGGAGGACAAGCGGATCGAGAATAGGATGGAGAAGCTCAAAGCGATCACGTTGACGTGAGTGCCCCAGAAGAAATGATGCCATCGGACGGCTGTGCCGAGTTTATATAGCCCGCCTATCCTTGCGCATGTCCAGTAGGACAAGCCTGGCTGGGAAGCCAACTTTCAAGTTTTCTAGGAAATTAAAGCTCAAAAGGAGGGAAACGCTATAAAAATAGATAATGTACATTTTCGTCGGCTATAAAAATACTATATTTGTGCTTTACCATCCACTTCCACAGTTACACGGTTGGCAGCAATTCGGCGTGGCGCCACCCAAAAAAATGGTTGTGCAACGAAGTCAGTAAAAGTAGAACTAAGTGGGAATACCCAAAACCATGAGGATTGTTACTGGCCCAAGGTGTTACTCGAAACTTTAAGGACGGCAGTAAGGCTCACTTTGGTTATACCCACGACCAGCAAATTAAAACAACCAAAAAAAGCTTATGACTGGCTTGTAGAAATAAAACGTCACACCCTTGAAATGGAGGAATGAAATTTGCGTCATTTTTTTCAGAAATGAGCTGCCTTTAACGGGCCATTTTTAACATTAATAGCAGCTGTAAAATAAAAATGTAAAAAAAAAACGCAAAGTTGTGTTGTGGTTAGGGTTTTTTTTTTTTTTTACATTTCAAAACTGTTACGGACAACTTAAAAAAAATGGATTTAGTTCGGGCATGTATGCTGTCACCATTTTTACTTATACAATTAATTTCTAGCCTGTACCAAAAAAATCACGCTCAGCAATAATAATAATAATAATGATAAAAAAGTGATAATAATGATTTCCTACCTCCAATGGGCCGTCATTCGTCATCATCCACTCAATTGTTGTGGCTGGTAAACATCTTGAAACACCAATCACGTTCCCGTAATATGTTTACGGTCTGGCCGCTGGATGATATTGGGGCTTGTTCCGGGAGTGGGAAAAGTGGCCGGGACAAGCACGGCCAAGACTCGTAGCGAAGAAATTGCCTGATAAAATTTCATTTAGGGCTCCCGCGCACTGAGCGACCAGGTCGCACGGCCCTTGGTCGTGGCGGCCAAAAAACACGGCGACGTCCGTTTTTCTTTGATAATTCTTGATCACGTGGTGAAAAATGAACACGGAGCAAGTATAGCCGCCGTGTGGTCGTCTACACGCCGCCCGGGATCCCAGTGGCCGCCGCGACTGCTGATCGCTGCGGCCAAGTGCGCCTTGCTACACATACCGTAAGCATTCTCGTTGGCCACAGCGACCGGGTCGCCGTGTGCGTTGGGGCCCTTACTGTCAATCACACGGTATTGTAATCCTAAAATATAACTTCAGCAACACTTAAAATACGTTTAGATAAGATGCTTTTTTTTTTTATTTCTGGGAAAGCTGCACTGACGACCGGT
>JAHWFP010095762.1:0-16189 GCA_023313725.1 Lithobius niger
TGTTATTGTTTATATTTTAATTACTTTTATTCTCTGAAGATGGTATCCAGTTGTAAATTTCGTACCGAAATGTTAGTTTTTTACTGTTGCTGCTTGTGCTACTGGCTCGGTTTTCACATATCATACAACCACGAGTGGGATTCGGTTTGAGAATTTTTGTATTCCTTCCGCAAAACGATTCTCCAAAGTAATTTTATTTTACGGTTTCGATTTCGATGTACGATTTCGATTGTTGATTTACAAAGTAATTTCGGTTGCATTTCATCATCCTAACTGTAACTTCGTTTATTTACGGGCTTAATAGGCCTAATTTAAGTAGGCCTAAACTAGGGATGGGTCGGTTTCATTTTTTTGACTTCGGTTCCGGTTTCGGTTTTCACGCCCAAAAAAACCGTGGTTTCGGTATCGATTTTTATCATCCACCCCAACCAGATATTTCTACTTTTTCTTTTCCTGCAATAGTAGTATTACTAGCTTCAACTCACTCCTGTTTTTACTTTCAGCAGCGCCGTAGACCGTGGGTATAGCTGTGGCATCATTTTCCTGTACTATTTTCGTTTTAATTGCTAGGAGCTTTGCTGTCATTTATCTGTAGAAAATGATAATTATTTAAAAATTGTAAAACAAATAATTATTTTGATTTTTCGAGCACCGTACGAAAAACCGACACAAAACCCGAATCGGTTTTGGTGTCGGTTTTCAGTAAAAACCGAAAATTCGGTTTCGGTTTCGGTTACCGACCGATTCCTAGCTTAAACCTCATTTTTACGCTGCTCATCAACGAAGTTAAAGCGTAAAAGCTTTGAATCCTGATGACAAGCAGGTTCGTGTTTCCGTGAAAGTCCGATGATTTCCGAAGTTGACGTAAATTGCCCTAATATAGTGGGCGTAACGAAAGTGAAAGCAAACCGGTTCGTCTAAGTGTGATATACTGTATCGATCTGGTTTGTTTGTCGGTGGCCATTCAGAGACGAGTAAAGCATTGAATGGTAAAACTACTGATCAGTCTTTCAGTGTAAATCAAGCATGGTGATCGTTTTGTGGAAAGAACACAAATATTCTCATAACATGGCCTTACCCATGCACAATCTCTTCGACTGGATGTAATAGAAAATTCAGGCTGTCTGACGATAGAACTTACATACTGCAACTACTCCCAAAACAGTTACGGTATTTGAAGATATTAGTACCCAGTGTCGGATTGGGCGGCCCGGTAACCCGAGGATCCCCAGGGAGGCCACCATTACACGAGACCCTTGTTTCAAGATAAAAAAAGCTTGCGATAAAGAATAAAGAATAAATCACAAGGTTTGAAAAATGTGAAAGGAATGCGTATGAAATTAGTATCTTTAAGATGAGGGAAAACGTTTCAAGTTCCCTCTGATTTCTATATAATACTGGATTCCGTCCCAGAAAACCCCCCCGCAATTTCAGGAGGCCATTGTTTCAGAGAAACATCTTTTTTTAATACTATTTACGGAATATGGTAGCTTAACGGGCTCCACCCCGGAACCCCCAACACATGCACATTCACTACAGAAGGCCCTTAATTCAAAAATAATTTTTTAAAACTTTGGAAAGATTCGTATGAAAATTGTATCTCTAAGTTGCAAGAAAACGTTTAAAATATACACGCAGATTTCTTAAGTATACGCTAGCTTGCGTACCCCCCCCCCCCTCCCCGGCGCTCAGAGGTGCCCCAAGGGCCCTACATTATATTCCCGGGGAGGCCTGACCCCTCCCAATTCGATACTGTGTTACCCTCCTTAAATTTTTAGTATGTACTAGAAGCTTAATTATTGTATATTCTTTTTTTTTCAGGTAAGTGATCACCATTCACTAGAACTAACAACAGCCGAAAGAATTGACGGACTTCAGTGTTATAAAGCGAGCGCAAAGTGTAAAAAATTCAGAACAACATCTTTATTTCAAATCTAATTGGGTAGGCCTGTTTTCTTTGGCTCCTTTGGTGAATCTTTGGCAATGTATTCTCTTTGGTAGACAGATTCAATTTGGGCTTTAGGGCACACCAAAGGAAACAGATATGCGCAAACAGCTTCTCTTGTTCTTTGTAAATTCTATGATCGTCACGACAAAAAAAAATAAAAAAAAAATAAATAAGAATAATAAAACTTGAAAGTAAAATTAAAAAAAACGTCGACCTCTGAATTTTCATCACTTCCACTCGCTTGGGAATCAACGCGACGTGGACTTTGATGTTGAACATTTTCAGGCTCTTGCAGATATAAGGAAGAAACTAATATTCGTCGCAGTAATGCTAGATCATTGTGTTTTCGAAATACTAACTCAAAAGTTAAACAAAAGATCCTTTTCCTGTAACAAAAATAGTTTTAATAATAATAATAAAAAAATTATCCGTTCCTTTGGAATGTGTCCTTTGGTCACCATATCTTTCACCCAACACAGTGCGCCTGAGTGATTGTAAAAATAAGGAAACCTCCTGACAGGTCTATTCCCACAGGGACATTTTAAAAACAATATTTAATTTTCAACAAGTACATTGGTCAGAATAAAAGCCAATTACAAGATAAAAACATAAAAAATGGCGAGCTGGTTTCGCCAGCAGTACTGCGCCGTTTATTTAATGGTTTTTATTTTTTATTTAATGTTTTTTATTTCTTATTTTATTTTTTATCTTGTAATTAACTTTTATTGTGACCAAGACCAGCAATATACTGGTTAAAAATTAAATACAGTTTTTAACATGTCATTGTGGGAATAGTCCTGTCAGGAGGGGTTTCCTTATTTTTACAATTTCGGGCCCCCCCCCCCCCCACAAATTAAGTGATTTTGTTGCACCTATACGTGTTCCACTCCAAATAACTAGTAATTGTTATGTAATAACACTATGATCGTTCACTGAAAATACACTTTCCCACTTTTTGGATTTCCGCTGCTATAGATGCCGTTAAGCTTCAGAAGTTACAAGCACGATGAACAAAAAAAAAATGGGAACGTTAAGCAAACATTTACTAAATTTGTAAGTTCGTGTTTTTCCAGGAGATAGTATTAAACAAGAAAAAGCATTATCTCATTTTGTTGTTTAAACGTCCTCCAACGTGCAAATCCCGAGTTGTTAGAATTTTCTAGTGCAGAGCTATTTCGTTAAGGTTAACCAGTATATAGTCCCACCTACATTCCAAAATGAAAGTTATTACACTGTGCACGTGTACTGCGTCTTTGTCAATCGCAACTATAAATTTATTGTTTGTAAGATAAAAATATGCCATTAAAAATTCACAATACTCCTTAACTTTGCAGGAAAGTTCTGCAATCTGAGCACAAGTGCAATTCAGAATTCGGGCTCGAGAGTTCTGAAATTCACGTCACACAGTAACAAGTATATGACGTCACTTCAGAGCGGCAATATCATTTATTCTCATTACATATAGGTTTTCAAGTAAGGATGGTAACGTAAACTACAGCCTGAATGTCGTCCTTTTTTTTTACAATTTTGTTCTTGAACGACTTTAGAGCTCAGATGAATGAATCCTCTTGTCAATATTGATTAAAATATTCTTAAAGTTAATCAAAACGGGCAGACAATATTTAGTTCTATGTATTAGCTATGTAGATGTGAGGACATTACTGAATAAAACCAAGCACAAAAAGGAATGTCGTGGGCCCCTATAATAACTGCTTTTCAAACACTTTGTAAAGGTCTATCACGCTCCCAGCCGAAGCCATGGCACTACAAGACGAGATGGAGAATTTTGCTGCTAGGTAATTCCAGTTGGAATAATTCCTAGGATCTTTTACATGCCACAATCGACCTGAGCACGAGGCATCACAGGGCACTTTTCGTCCCGAAAATGCCGGGCGTGGCTGAGGTGATGGCTCCGCTTGTGCATGAGACAGTGGTGCTAACCATCAGACTACCTTACCTTTCAAACACTAGTTAAACAACATGGTCTGTAGGGGTGGACTGACAAAGAGCCCCATCGGCTAGTGAGCTGGCGTGTCTCTTCTCAACATGTGAGGACGACATGTTTGGATGTCGTAGCGTGCCACGATATCCAAACATGCCTCATAATAAAGGTGTCTACCAGTCAGGAAAGTCAGGAAATCAGAAAGTAGGTCAGGAACTCAGGCAAAATTCAGGAAATTGGATGTTAAGTCGGGAATTTTCACCGTTAAGTGAGGACGATATTATTTTCTCTTAAAGTTAATCAAAACGGGGAGACAATATTTAGCTCTATGTATTAGCTATGTAGATGTGAGGACATTACTGAATAAACACATGCTTGCAGGAAATCAGAAAGTAGGTCAGGAAATCAGGCAAAATTCAGGAAATTGGATGTTAAATCAGGAATTTTCACCGCCGATATATTTTCTCTTAAAGTTAATCAAAACGGGCAGACAATATTTAGCTCTATGCTTGCTATGTAGATGTGAGGGCATTACTGAATGTTGGGTAAAATAAAAATACTTCGAACTACACTTCGGTAACACATAGTATCTGTTAATTTTGATTCGGCTGTTTTTTTGTTAGGCTTAGAGGGGGACGTTAGGCCTATAGCTGAGCAACCACGATCTGTTTATCACACACTTTTTACATAACATTATGCGTTTAGAAGTGTTTCTCTCACGACAAAATAGTAAACACCAAGACCGATTCACAGCTGAATCTGTTAGCAGAGTCGTTTTCATTTGTAATATTTTGATAGTTTATTTTACGGATTAGGCCTACCATTTTTGCACTCTTATTTATTGAATGCCGCGGAAAACAGTTTTTCGTTTTTCGCGGTAGATGTCAGTATAAATCTGGCTTAACATGTGTTCAGTTTTGTGGTTTTGGTGGAAAACTGTAGTGTGGGAATGTTTCCACCAGAACCGTTAGCTGGGAGCAGTCACTCTCCATGTTTTCTATAAAGAGTCAGTGAGTCAGGAAAAAGTACAAAAATCTCAGGAAAAAATCAGGAATTTTCAACGTGATGTTTTTGTTAGACACGGAAGTGGCCCACTGGCTCGGGGTATGCTGCCCATTGGCCGATGGGATGCTTTTGTCAGTCCCCAATCTACAGACCAAGTGTTTGAAAATCAGCTGCAATGGTTGGTGGACTTTCTTGATGCCAGTCCAACCATGATTGCCTGTCCTGCAGAAGACTCATTATTGTTAGAACTATAGAGGTGCGTGATCGCTTTTGAACTTCCAACTTTCGTTTTTTATTTTTGAAGACATTCCTCGCAAATACTTTCGAATTTTAATGATTTGGACACGAAGACTGACGTTATCAAGAGTCTTAATTGAACAGGACGGAAAGCCAAATGGGCTGAATAACTGTTAAATAAATACGGATGTCAACCTATTTAGATTGCCTTTTGGACTTAAATGTCAGACTGTCGGAGCGGGGAATTGAACCCACGTTAAAAGGCGAAGTCCTACCGCTAATCCGTCAGTATGGCTTAGCGGTTAGACATCGCCTTTTGGTTTCAAACGTTGTGGTTCAATTCCCAGGTCAGGCAGTCCGGCATGTAAGTCCAAAAGGCAACGTAAATAGGGTTGCATCCGTATTTATTTAAGTGACTTAAAGTGTCCTCAGTTAGTGCTGCATGGATTTTGACCATCGATTCGTTGCGTAATGTGCCATTTCCTGAGACCACAACATACTGTTTTTGTCTTGTAAAATGCCACTATACGTACTTAAGTACTCTGTGCTACGTATAGTTTAAAGGCCGGTTGCCACCAAATCAGCATTGTAGCATCGAGTTCTCTCTCGCAGGAAGCAAAGGAATGCACAAAGCAAAACTTTTAAACGCAACAAACAAGCCACGTGACTTCTTAATTATTGAGTAAAAATTTGGTACGCCCTCGTGCACCTGGGAAAAAAGCTATGAAGATTAACGATATTAGTGTTACTAGATGGTGCCACGGAAAAATATAAAGAAAATCTCCTGGCGCCATTTAGTGACACTAATATCGTTAATTTTTACAGCTTGTTTCCAGGTGCAGGATGGTGTACCAACATTTGGGGCGTCGGACGAACGTCTAACTGGAAAATCGTCTAATGGGATAATTGTCTAGAATTTGCCTAAAAAAAAATCTGGAAAAGCATCTAAACGGAATATCGTATAATGGAAAATCATCTAAACGAAATATCGTAGAATGGATAATCGTATAATGGATAAACGTCTAACTGGATCAAC
The DNA here is from genome assembly GCA_023313725.1 of Lithobius niger. Taxonomy (NCBI): domain Eukaryota; kingdom Metazoa; phylum Arthropoda; class Chilopoda; order Lithobiomorpha; family Lithobiidae; genus Lithobius; species Lithobius niger. Next base: position 6,169 of record JAHWFP010095762.1, read on the forward strand.
GTCTAACTGCGGTTTCTGATGTTATATGTATAGCCGCAGCGAGCGCGGCAGCACGAGCGAGGCAGGGACATTAGACGATAATCCATTATACGAATTTCCAGTTAGACGATAATCCATTATACGAATTTCCAGTTAGACGGTTTTCCATTATACGAATTTCCTGTTAGACGACTTTCCGTTATACTGTTTTCCGTTATACGTTCTTCCAATTATGCGATTTTCCAGTTAGACGATTATCCCTCGCCCCCCCAACATTTTACTCAATAATTAAGGAGTCACGTGGCTTGTTTGTTGTGTTTAAAAGTTTGCTTTTGTGCATTCCTTTGCTTCCTGCGAGAGTGAACTCGATAGGCCTAGAAGCTGCAATGCTAATTTGGTGGTAACCGGCCTTTAATTATTGTAATTCCTTGTACTAGCTCGTCTCTTCTTCAGTTAAGCACATTACATAAACAAAAAACTCATCCAGTGAGTGCTTAGATTTTTTCGTACACGCTGGTATAGTCGGATCGACCTTTTCGTATAACCCTCATGTTCTGCATTCATGCATGCAGTTTCATGTTTTTTTTTAAAGGAAGTTTTTATTTTATTAGTTTCTTTTGAGACTTTGCAAGCAAGTCAAGAGAAGGAGAGAGGAGGGGGGGGTGGAGGGGATAAGACACCCGTATTCACTTCAGCAATACGAAAAAAGCAAAAGAAGGAAGAGATTGAAAAAAAAAGTAGCAAGAAGAGGTGGAGGTATATAGGATGGAGTCTGGTCGTCCCTGACAACCAGAAAGTAGCCCATTTGCTGCTGTTGGTGAAAGTGCACCGTCTTTGCTTGCTTGCTAGCTGTTCCAATCAGCCTGAGGTGGTCTTATTTTTTTCCCCCTATTGCGTGTAAGGAGCGGGACAAGATCTTGAAAGCATCGATCTGAGCGTGGCATCAACATTGTACCGATATGCCGAGAGAGGCTCCTGACAATCTTTTTGATCAGTGATATGCCTCGTCCAGCCAGCAAGAGTGTGAAAACAGGTTCCATTAACGGAAAAAGTGAGGGTCTTCTTTCCACCTCCCTCCCTCTTCCCGCTCGCCGTCTTCCCCCAGCGCTACTTACCGACCAAACTTACTCCCACGCAACCTCGATTCCGTCGTCCCCATCGCTCTGCATGCTTTCTCGGCAGCCGATGGGCCCAACAGTCGCACCGATTGCTTTTACGGCATTCCTCAACTGATTGGTGCGATTCGATTATAGGTATAGAGTTCGTCGTGTTTCCCCTATATTTGCAAAATGCTCGTGCTTACAGGCTGAAAATGACAGGTACTTTATCATCGTTGTGGACGAGTAACAAGAAAGGAGTGTATGAAGGCAACGTGTAAATACACGAGCAAGAAATACGTTTACTTTGCCGTCATGGAGATGTTAAACGACACTTTTTGTGTTGGTGTTCGAGCCCCGTGTGTGTCAGAATGCCTGTAGTTTTAAAGCTGCTCAAATTTCCTATTCTTATAAATGAGAGATGGAAGATGAGTTCTTTTTTTTTTTTAAAGGTCAACTACATCGATGTATACTTGCATTATTATCTTTGGGTCAACCTTAACAATGACTGGACACAAAAGGAACTGTGGGAACATGTATACGTGTATTCAAACACATTAATTTCACTACTGCATCGCCTCCATGTGCTTCGGTCGGCGTCATTTTGAACTTGGATTGTGCCAAAATTATTGCCGTCAGATGGAGCTGTTAGTTCGGAATCGGCGGTGACCGAGATAGCTGTCTTGATTGTGGGTAGCTAAACCGTCTGGCAAACGCTACCCCTTAGCTCAAGCAGCGTCTGCTACACATTTAAGCTATCTTTGGCTATCTTTGAGCTATCCGTCGGCAATAATTTCGGCCCATTCCAAGCTGAAAATGACGTTTATCATAGCGTATTGTCGTGGTAGTTGTTATGATATGTTTGTATTTAGTATGTACTGTATAAACAATGAGTGGTGGAAACGCGTTACATACACGGCATGTTCCCACTACTCATTGTGTGTCCAGTTGTTGTGTAGGTGACCGAAAGGTAATGTAGGAAAGTAATAATCAGTGTAATTGCACTTTAATTTCTTTTAGCTGGTAGTACGTGAAGCAAACTTGTGCTTGTACAGGCATTCTAGGAGTCTAGTTAAGGGAGGTATACGGGGCACATCTGAGGAATCGACCGGAAACCCTCGGAAATATTGTCGAGAATACATCTCCTGGCTTTTGATTGTGGAAAAGCCTCGGAGCTTCTTAAACAGCTATTCTGGCAGGGCATCTGCCAGGGTCTGCTTTACAGTTACCGATTATACGTTTCTTTAATCATCTAAGTTAGACTGCCACCAGAGTTGCACAGCGTGACTTTTTTTTGATAACCCGCTGGTGACCTGACAATTGGTTGACCTAGGGCCCACTGACCCGGTGACCAGAATGACTGGTTTGCCCGACCTGACCCGGTGAAACAAAGTGAGCTAGTTTACAATAAAGCTACTTTTTAAATAAAAGTTCAGTTAGAACAGACGGCTTGTGTAAGTTGCTGCGAAATTCCGTGATAAAAATGTATTAAGCCACTTTCCATAAACAAGGGTTGCGTAGGTTTCAGAGGGTTTGGGAATGATGGGACCTGTCGGGAGAGAATTGGTAATTGTGCACGTAGAGGGTGCCAGGTGCCACCTGTGACTTCTGCGTGATCATTGCGTGCCTAGGCAAAAATCACTTTATAAATATTGGACCTGTAGTTTGGCCTTTCTAAGTATCTTTGCTTAGTGCATACTCGCTAACACAAGCTGAAAAAGAAATAGGCCTGATACGCGCACATATCGGTCTAACTGCACGTGACATTATCTGGTAGAGTCTTAAGTAAATTAATTGCAGCCATTCTTATTCGGCCTTGCTGTAAAGTATATGTATCTGGTAATCACTTTCAACATTCGCAAATAAAACCCTCTTGTTGTGTAACCTGTGGCTTTTATTGTGTTCACTGGTTTACCGTGTCAGTCCAGGTCATTGGGGAGCTGGGCCGGACCCCGAAGTTCTGAGTCGTGCTCACAACGGAAACTTGACCAAATGACCGAATTCAACTCTATCTCCAACAGCTCGGCTACCACGACCACCTGTATTCAATATGATACCATATTCGGTACAACATTAGGTACCGAGGTTTGAAAGCTTTGTTTTTTTGTAAGGTGGTTGTATAAAAAAATAGATTATTAAGTTAGATCACTCATCTTTTGTCTATTTTTTTTATTATCCTCATTGCACAAATAATATTTACAGATTTCTTTTTCTTTTAAGAGTCAGGTTTCTAATGCCGTAGATCTGGCTCTGTTTTCATGCTGTCCAAGTAAGAAGTCTGCTTCCCTTCATTAGGGACAAAAATGAACTGGAACAAGGCCATCCACGAGGTCATTAAAATGAAATGGAACAAGGTCATCCTATGAGGTCATTATAAAAAACACCACAATAAATACACACGAAGAGGACAATAGACCCAACATTGTGAACTGCTAACACTGAGCTCTTTTGAAACAAAAAGAAATCTTGGCTGTCAGAAGGAAAAATACAGTAGCCCAACACAATTCACTTATTTTAAAGAGCCATAAGGCACTTTGCAGTGAAGCCACGGTGAAGAAGCATGCCTTGAGGTGGCATGTACTAGAATAGGTCACAGGGAGAGCGTTTCCACCAAAATGTAGCGTTGAGTTCTTAAGCGATGGTAGGAATGGTAGGTGTGTGTTGGGCAGCTTCCCCGCAAAGCGCCTACTGTCCCTATAATCAAGAGCTCGATAAAATGTTGCCGTGGCTCGTATCGTACCAAGTTTTTATAAACCAGCCAGTAACCAATATAAGGATGGAAACCTGCCTAACCCATTAAGATAACGTGTCTAAGGATGGCAACCCATCTAACCCATCAAGGAAACCAGTCTAGGGATGGCAAACTGTCTAAACCATCGAGGTAACCTTCCTAAGGATTGCTACCTGTCTAACCCATCAAGGTAACCGGTCTACGGATGGCAACCGTCTAACCCAGGAAGGTAACCTGCCTAAGGACGGCAAGCCATCAAACCCATCAAGGTAACCAGTCTAAGAATGGAAACCCGTCTAACCCATCAAGGTAACCTAAGACGGCAAGCTCTCAAACCCATCAAGGTAACCAGTCTAAGGGCGGTAACCCCGTCTGACCCAATATGGTAATCTGTTCAAGGACAGCAAACTGTCTAACCCGTCAAGGTAACCTATCTAAGGATGGCAACCTGTATAACCTGTCTAAGGACAGCAACCAGTCTAACCCATCAAAGTAACCTGTCTAGTCTAGGAACGGTTACCCGTCTAACCCACAAAGTTACCTGTCTAAGGATAGCAAGCCATCTAACCCATCAAGGTAATCTGTCTATGGACTGCCACCCATCTATCCCATCAAGCTAACCAACCTAGTCTAATGACGGCAACCCGTGTAACCCATCAATGCAACCTGTTAAATGACTGCAACCTGCCTAACCCTTCAAGGTAACCTGTCTAAGGACGGCAACCCGTTTAGCCCATCAAGCTAACCAAATCTAGTCTAATGATGGCAATCCGTGTAACCCATCAACGCAACCTGTCTAAGGATGGCAACCCGTCTAACCCATCAAGGTAACCTGTGTAAGGACAGCAACCTGTTTAACACATCAAGGGAAACTGTCTAAGAACGGTAACCCATCTAACCCATCAAGTTAACCTAAAGAACCCACAAGGTAACCTGTCTTAGGACGGCAACCTGTCTAAAGATTGCTACCTATCTAACCCATCAAGGTAACCCGTCAAGGAAGATGCCACTCGCAAGCCGTTTCTCAGGTGGCATTGCTGTCGCCGATGATAATGCCTTCCTAGCGTATGGTATTAATAATTTAATGATTTCATTGTTGGTTTAATTCTGACTTAACTTATATTGCAATAATAGTCTTTTTAAATAGTTTCTTCTAAGAAAAAATTGCGTTCCATACAGAATTTTATATGTATAGTATTAAGATATAATCACTATTCTTCCAGTTTGGTACTACATCTTGCCATTAGACGTCGTTAATAAGCAACTATCGGAACTATCGGAACTCCAGGATTATACTGTAGATATCAGGAGCATACGCTTCGTATGGTGAAATCTGGAAGAGTGCTTGAATTTGAAAAAGAAAACTCCCGACCTTGAAAAGCCTTGAATTCTAGGAAAAAAATACAGAAAGGCTGGAAATGTCCTTAAAAATGTTGTGCTCTTGAAATTGCTTTACGTTTACTTCAGTTGGGTGGGGAAAAAAAACGTGCACTCTTGATTTGTTGTGGAACCACCACATTTCAAATCTTGGTGCTTTAGGTTGTGAAGGAAGAAAATTACATGTTTCCTAAGCATAGGCATACATTAAAAAAAAATCCAGCGGTTAAATGTGTGGCGATAATTCGGTGGCAATTATAGAATTAAATTAACAAGCCCTATACGTACGCTTGTCTTAATGATAGTCTGTGTTGGCTACGTTGGGTTTGTTCAGTTTAAAAAAATGTCTGTTACACAACGCAAATTTTAATGAAAGTGTTAACATCTAGGCAATTTAGAAAATCGTCTAGATAAACTTTCAAACTCCGTACCGTTATCGGTACTTATCTGGCATTGACAAATTTAAGTTGGGCCTTGAAAAAGCCTGGAAAAGATTCAGAGGCGGACTGGCAGCTAAAATGCGCAGGCCCCGAATCTCCAGAAAGGGCACTCATCCAGGGTGTGGATGAGTGCCCTCTCTGCCTTCGCTACTTGAGGTTTGCTAGTTGTCAGAATGTACAAACTAGTGCTAAATTCGTATTGTTCAAACAAAGTTGTATGTGCAAAAAAATATTATATACAATTTTCATACAATACTTGTATTTTTTTGTCATGTTTCGCAAACGTGATCTATCTGGATCGAATCAACAAATTACGTGAAGTCACATTACGTGTTCATGTGGCGCCGTGGCTCCCCTTGCCTTTCAAGGACAGCTGCCCAGTCAACTCAGCAAAATCAGTATTTTTTTACAGACTTGTTTTTTTTTTATTAAGGATCGGGAAGGCTGAAGCAGGCGGATAGAGGGGAAGGGCGCCGACGGCCAGGGGCGCGGGTCCCATTTGGGACCCTGGGAACTGGGTCAGTCCGCCTCTGAAAGACCTTGAAAAATATTGGCCAAAAAATGTACGAACCCTAATATAAAGAGTACCGTCAGGAGCTACGAAGGGTGCTAAACATTGTTAAGGTTGTTACCCTGCCGATGACTGGAACAGTCGAAATCGGCCAATGTTTGTTCTGCAAAAATGTGGAACAAAAATGCAGTTTTTAAAAGGTCTGGTTTTCGTGGCAAGATAGCTTAGTTGGAAAATGGGTTGGTTTATATATCTATGGAGGTTCTGACGCTGGCTAGAGTCTAGGCATCGAACTAATTTTTATTTTCAATAATTGGCAATGATTTAAGAGATGGAGGAATTTCGTGGCCCATCATTTAAGTAATAGATATCCGTGAATCATAAACGATTTAACGGCTATAATTGCTCGCGAGCAAGAAACGGCTAGTCCAATATCGAGGGGGTGGAGGGAAACACAAGCGCGCGTAGCGCGCGAGTTTTTCCCTTCAGCCCCAAGATTATTGGACTAGCCGTTTCGAGCTCAAGAGCAATTATAGCCGTTAAATCGCCTATGATTCACGGATATGTATTTTAATGCTATGGTGACGTCAAGCTATCTTATCGTCTTATTCTAGTTTTTTAAAGACTTGTTTGTAAATTTTATTTGTGAATGAATGAATTTAAGAATGAATGAATGAATGAATGAATTTAAGAATATTTTACATGCGTCTTATGTAAATTCTTGAACGGAAGTTCTGGGTTGGAAGGTTCCTGTGTATGAAGGCCGACCGAAGGGAAGAGACGTTCCATAATACCGTTGTTTGTGTTTTAAGGTAAAACTGTATTTTTTTCTACTTTAATAGTTTAAATCAGATGAGTGTTTAAAATACGCTATTCGCATGATTCTCATATGTTTTTAGGTGTATTTCAAAGTGTGCAGTAGCGTAGTTTTCGTACCGTTGGAACGAAAGGTTGCTGGGTTGGGCCATTCCTCCGTGGGTGGAGGAGCCTAGCATAGTACGCGAGTTTTTTTTTTCCGTGTTAGGCTAGAAAGAAAAATGTCGCAGGTTGTAAATGGGCCTGTTTATGCTGGTTGCAATGAGTTGTGCTGTTGAATTTGTTTTGTGTATGGTAATTTTGCAAAGTCGGGTCATATGTCACATGGTGGAGCAGGGGTTGTGTAGACCCCCGTAAAAAGTGTTAGATTATCAAAAAAGTGTGGGTTATCAAAATTAACCCACTGTGACGTGTGTGTGTTATCACATTAACCGTATATAACGGCTACACTTTTAGCATGGGGTGTGATAGCGCGACGTCACCACCGTGCATTAAGGAACTTTATTATACAGAGTGATTACAAAAGAAATAGACAGTTTATAAATAAGCAGTTTGTAAAGTTTGTATAACTGTTTATTACTACGAAAACTATTCAACTTATCAGATAAACAGTTTTCACCAATACGATCTGCAACTCATTAATTTTCCCCTCACAAGTCATAGATGTTCAATGTGTGCTCCCATATTACACGGTACATCTGTGTGAAAATCAAATTCCTACCAACACAACTTATAGTACCCTCGTCAATTACGGCAATTGCTGCTGTTATCCGTGCTTAAGATCGTGTAGGTTGTTTCGAAGGGGAGGAATGAACACCTTATCTCTGACATATCCCCATAAAAAAAAAAAGAGTCACATGGTGTTATATCAGGGCTTCCAGAATGTGTGCAGAGAAAGTTTTTCTTAATTCAAGCCAGCAAAACCCCTTCTCTGTGGAATTAACGGCCATCTTGCAGAAACAGTCATGTGACGTTCACGTGACGCACATTCGAAATACCGCCGCTCTGCGAAACTTAGTGAGTTGTAGAACGTGACGGTGAAAATCGTTTATCAATAAGTTGTATAGTTTTCGTTTAATAAACACTTCAAAATGTCTATTTCCTTTGTAATCACCCTGTATACACCCCTGATAATTTCGTTTCTTTACATGCGCTATTTGATGTGTCCAGGCTTTTGTTTTGATGGAGAGAGAGTGTTTCCATGTGTTAGTGTTTTGTTTTGTGTTTACGTTGAGCTCTACTGCAGATCCACCTTAAATTATTTATAAATTGGTAGCCTACTGGTTTGGTTGTTTGCATACTTCAGAAAACACAAGGAAAAGAAAACTTACACATTGTATAATTATACAGGACGGAAAAGCCAATGGCCAATGGCCAATGGGAAAAGCCTATGGGTTAAATAAATACGGATGCAAACCTATTTACGTTGCCTTTTGGCCTTATATATCAGACTGCCTGAGCGGGGAATCGAACTCACGCTTTGAAATCAAAGGCCGGGGTCCTACCGCTGAGGCATACTGACACGGCCGTCCCCAAGCCTCAGCCTTGATTTCAGGCCGTGTCAGTATGGCTCCGCGGTAGGACCTCGGCCTTTGATTTCAAAGGTCGTGGGTTCGATTCCCCGCTCAGGCAGTCTGACATATAAGTCCAAAAGGCAACGTAAATAGGTTTACATCCGTATTTATTACACATTTCTTGTAGGTTGCAAAAAGTTGCACGCATTCGCTAACTTATCGAATGACAACTTATGAGAACCAAGATATGTTATTTTTTGCGATGTTTTTTGTAGCTTCTGTATGTCTCGATATCATCTTGAATAATACAATTTCAAGCGTATATGCTTACAGTGACTCCAGTTGTGAATGTATATTACGCGGCTTTATTTGACAAGGCAAAAGTTAATATCATCCGTATTAGCAGCGAGAGCCCCGGGTTCCAAACCTTTGTTCATTGAGGCAGAATGTTGGTGGTTGGGTAGGCAGGCAGGCAATCCAAGCCAGAGGGGCCCCGGCTAAACGTTATGAGTTTATTCAGCCGCGGACTTGGATCTTAGCTTCATAAATGGCTTATCAAGGGTCTTTCTTAACTGTTGAGCAGCCAGAAAGATAATATTAGCATTGATAACTTTATAGCTTCCTTGGTATTGGCAAACAAAGCCCTAGAAGCGATGCTTGGTATATCTTGTTGATGAACTGGCAAGCGGAAGACTCCCCCGTAGTCGCCAGGAGCGTGTACAAAGCTGGTGTTGTATCTGGTCTTGGCATCTGTTTAGTTGTTTTGTTGCACGCTTTGCGAGGCTGGCTGGCTTAACCACTGCACTATGGCGGGGGTGGGACGCAAAAAAAAAAGTTTGTCTGTGGTGTGTCTTTTCTTTTGAGTTTGGACGGTATGAGTTGGCTTCTTATCTTTTTACTTTGAGATTGCAGGGGGTATAAGAAAGGAATTCTCCAGATGACATTGGACTAGGGATCCAAACCTGATACGTTGTAACTGTCAACAGATGTGTTTAAAGACAGTGCTATGAGTAATCGTCTTGGGTTTTGGAATGTTGCAGGTATAGGGGAAAGATGGGACGAGGAAATGCAATATCACGCATTTGGAAATGAATGTGGTTTCAATAAAAAGTTGACTTGATGTTGAATTTAACATAATGTGCACATGCGGGGCAAGGGGTGTTAAAATATCTGAGCACATCTGAATATTTCTCAAGAGGTACAAAACGGTGAAATATTTTGTGTTAATGACAATACTGTGAGGAATCAGATGAGTGCAAAGTTAATGGCTTTAGTCAGCGGTTGGTATCATCACATTGCTAACTTTTGACGAAAGTTGGTGTAATTGGAAAGTTGAAGGAAATCATTCAGTACATTAAATCCCCCCCCCCCCTCCCCCCCACAACCAAAAAAAAATGAAAGTGTGAAAGTAGCAATGTTATAGTTTTCATTTAAGCTTCGCACTATTAGTCGGTGTGATTAACTTGGCGAATGTTTTGGTGCGTTGATATCACTCCTTTGAAGGGCCGAACCATTCGGAACTTGGTGGTCCTCTTTTACCAGTTTTGGCTTTTGAT
>JAHWFP010095764.1:0-17612 GCA_023313725.1 Lithobius niger
TGCATTTTACATTAGCTTGTTTTAATGTTTTGCATCCTTACCAATTGGTACACTCTCGTTTCGCCAACCACTGGGGGGGGGGGAGGAGGGCATGGAGGTATTCAGGCCCTACACTGCGAAAGGGGTTCAGAGGGGTACGGGGCACGGCCGGGAGGCATAGAAATTGAAAGTTACTTTCCTAAGATGACAAAACACCGGATGGGGCCAAGTCCAGGAAATTCAATCGCCGTGCATCATGCACAGGTCCAGATATTCATTAAAATTCACTAGATTCCTTGGGGAACTTGGATTACTGATAATATCAGTGGTAGCCCACAAGGCGTTTGGTTGAGATCATGTTCAGAACTGGTGTGGGATTGTTGTAACTTACATCACCCTGAGGTTGGCGCAAAATTCATTACGTGATTGTTTCGTATGCTTATTAATATCTGCCCTCCAAAGGCAGAGGGACGTGTCTGCAAAATTATTAGTTTTCAGTAGGGCCAAAAAGCTGAAAACACTCTTTTAGCAGGTTAAAAATGAAGCCAGATGATTGAAATGTTGTGAACAGAAAAAGGTGCTCCTAATGCATTTCTGACAACCTTCAGAGTGTCTAAAATTTGTAAATTATTAATTTTAAAGCAGATACGTCCTTTTGCTTTCGACTAATCTTTTACCAAAAGACGTAACTGTTAGATACGTTTTCTGACAAAGTACGAAACCGTGTCAAATGACGTAACTGCACACAAGCATCTAACAAAAAGTAGCGTTTTTATTATAACAAAAGTTTTTATTATGGTCTGGACTAATTTAGTGCAAGAATTACATTATTTTCTTTCAGTTCTTATGAGTATTACAGGAAACTACAGGATAATTTTAAAACTTCAAAGGACTTCAAAACAAATTGAAAGGACATGTCTTTACTCATAAAGACACAGTTCTTTGAAATTGCTGATTTTCAGCCGTAATATTTGCTCTGGCATAAGTGGGAGAAGTAACTTTTGTAATCGTATTTCTTTTCCTTTGCAACGTGACGTGGAGAACGTCTTCAGAGAGGATTCTTGGTGCAAAGTTGTTTATGAGGCACCCTTTTACTTATTTGAACTTTTCGTGAACGTTTCTTGAAAAACAAAGGCAGCATCCCATAACGTGCTTCAATTGTAACCATGTTTTGCAAATGGCAGAAAAACCATTCTCTCAATTTCTGAATTCATTGGGATTATAAATAATAAATATACTGGTTTTCCACATATTACGTGGAGGGAAGACGGAAGGGCAGGGAGCCACTGATACCGTTCCCAAAACAGGGGAGGGGGGGGGGTCTGCTGGTGGCAGAGTTTAATGCAGGGGGGCCAGGGGACGTTTAAGGAACACATTCAGCTGTTCCAAAGCCAGTAGCCTGCGAAAACCAGCAACAGTTGGGGCATTCACTGTCTCTGCCCTAAGTGCATTCCAGATTGGAACAACCCGCAGCGAGAAGAAATAACGACGGCAGTCGAGACGCGAAGATTGTATAGCAAGCTTCAGATTGTGGCCTCTGGTACAAATTTTGCGGGGGGCAAGATCGAAAAAAGGAAGATCAATGGCGATCAACCCATGTAGAATCTTATATGTTAAAATAAGATCAAATTTTATTCGGCGTAGTTCCAGCAATTCAAGACCAAGCTTGCTAAGTCGATTACCATAGTCAATTTCCCTGAAACCAGGCAAGTATTTTGTGAACCGACGTTGGACTCTCTCCAAGAGGTCAATGTCCTTGGCTAAATGTGGAGACCAGACTGGGGTCGCATACTCAAGGATGGGGCGTACGAAGACCTTGAACGCCCAAACCTTATTAGCAATACTGCCCGAAGTGAAGCACCTACATACGACTGCCGAACGTCTAAAAGCCGCTGCGGAAATCTTTTGACAGTGGAGGGAGGGCTTCAGGTTGCCATTAAACCAAATCCCCAAGTCCCTGACCTCGATGGAGGATGGTAAAGGCTGATGATCGAGAAAATACTCCGATTCATGGTTTTGGTTCCCAACATGGAAAGTAAAACACTTTGGTACTGAAATAGGCAGCTGCCATTGTCTAGACCACACCTCAACGGCTTGGATCTGCGTCTCCAATTCAGAAGATGCCCCCAAAGAAAGGTTTTCAGCCCCAATCTTTAAATCATCCGCAAACTTAAAACCGAAGGTACAGTCATTACCAATCCTGAGGTCGTTAATGTAAATAACAAACAACAGTGGTCCGAGGACTGATCCCTGGGGAACACCGCATGTGACATGTACCCTGGAAGAGTAGGTACCCTCAATTGACACGCGTTGGGTACGGCCCTCAAGGAAAGCCGAAACCCAACCCTTAAGGTTACCTCCAATGCCACAGCTGCTGACCTTCAAAATGAGTTTTCTATGAATAACAGACTCAAAGGCCTTTTTAAAGTCAAAGTAAATTACATCAGAGGGGATCCCAATATCCAGTGCACTTGTCCACCGGTCCAGTACTGCCAACAATTGGTGTGTAGCCGATCTATGGGGCCGATTTCATTGCATTCACTGGCACTCACAGTGTACACTGACAGCCCTTTCAAAATTAGTGAAGTTTTTATCTTCCTCCCCTTCATTTCCGTTTCAATAATATGGTGACTTCAGTTTCTGCTTCACTCATATAACCGTCATCCATTTCTTCATAGTCCGCCGTAGTTATAGTCTGAATCATCAGAGTTCTCAACTAATTCATACAGACTGCAGGGACTTGAAATGGTTCCAGATGGACCTGCTGGAATGTCTGGCACTTTTTGATAGTTAGTGTGTCCTGGCTCAGATTCGTTATAATTTAAGTCTTCATTTAACGAGCAGTGCTCTTCATAGGTTTCAAGTTCCCCAATCCTAAACCAAACGTTCTACATTTTCTTTCGTCGTTAATTTTCAGTTAGTTTTGCTAGTGGTATTTGATCATTTCAAATTCTGAATATAGTTCGCCAAAGAATGGAAGACTTCTTTACAGTCGTTCTTGTCCAGTCTTTGATTTTGCCTGGCAATTTGACTCTATCCTCGTATGACGAATACGTACAAAGTTGCTTTAATAGCACGAAATGTTGGGCACCTTCTGACGGATCGTCCAATATTATGAAGACTTCGGTCTCCCCTTTATATTTTCGTGAAAAAAAAAAACATTTTATTTATTTTTTTAAACAAAAGGCATCTTAAAAAGCCGAATCTAGAAGTTTTTATGCCGTTCAAACAAATAAATTAGAACATCACCATGGACTACTGGAATAAGACATGTACCGCAGCTACCAAATTGACAAGGTCTGGACGATATACAATTATAGATGCAAACAGAAGAAAATGTTTGATTAAGTAGTTTACTCAAGGTTTACGCAGAATTAGATTTCAAATGTCTTAATGACGGCCGGGCTTGAATCATATTTTTTGTTTCTTCCCACCCAACAGTAAAAAAGAGTATGGTTTGGGCAGGACGAAACCCTTTCTAAGTTTTGTGTTGCTGCGCAAACGTCGTGTGGTGATAAGTTTGACAAAGTTACTTAAATTTCCATTTAATTATTGAAAACAACAGTTTAATACAGTACTAAGTCTTTTCACTTCATTACAGTGAAAAAATTAACATTCAAGTATAAATGTGTTTTGGATGTTTTTCCATCGCACTCTACCTCACAGACATCCTTGTAGTTTCAGATGTCATTCATAGTGATTATTGGCCATTTTTTAAGGAGGCTGCTTTTCTTGTTTTTTTTATTAATTAATTTTTTTTACGGTTTTGTGGCCTGGCCTTTTCTTCTGCCGCTTTGTATTATTCTGTTACGGAAAGTTACTTTAAATAAAAGAATTCCACGTCAGAAGTTACATCACGTATACGCACATCTTTGAGATTCATGGTTTGAGATTCTTGTTTCTAGTCAACGCTTCTATTCCCCCTCCAGCCGGGTGGAGTGGTCAAAAAAATAAGGAAGTGACATTTAGGATCCTTCCGTTAAGTGTATTATTGACTAGATAAATAAATTCCATCAAGGCTGCAATCCACAGCATCGAGTAAGTGAATAAACAAAATATTCCTCAAACGCACAAAAGTATATCTTGCATCACGGTACGATTTAAGTTTCATTCTCAAAATATATAAACCTGGAGTCAGCACATTGTTGATTATATTACCAATATGCTCAATGCTCATTCATGTGTTTACATTCTTGACTATTGTTGTTGACGTCATAATGAAGGAGCAATCTTTCCAGCTGTTGTACCATCCATAAACTGTTCCCGCGCTTTCACTATGTTAATGGTTTCCAAGGCAACAATACAGCGAAACGACGTAACATCTGGCACAAAGACGTATATAAGGATAGATACGTCTTTTTTACCATTCTTGTCTCTGTAAAGCTAAAGTCATATGTACAAACGTTTTTTAACCTTGGGTGGAAAGCAGTCCAAAAGACGTATGTACTTACGTCCTATTTTAATTTTAATTTTGACCCCTTTAACTTCCCATACAACTTCCGGCAAACAAATCCTGGTATGGTGCACCATCAAGGAGCTTATTGGTGGAATTTTTGCAGTTACGTCCTTTTGGTAGTTACGTCCCTTTGCCTTTGGAGGGCAGATATAGTTTTGCCGTTTTCATTGTTGTAAGTGTGTATTCTAAATCCCGTAATCTAGCCCACTTCCAACAGTCGTGAGAATGCTCGCCATTGTTGCAACAAAGGTGGGTGACTTACACTGCATACTTATACCGCACACTTATACTGCACACTTATACTGCACACTCATAGCGCACACTTTTGTAGCTGTGATAAGATAACTAAAGTTTGAAGGTCAATTCTTGCTCTGTCTTGCTCTCTTACAATCTCCGTATTTTTGAAACTGCGTTTCTAACCTACGTCTGCCTCTGGCAAAATCCCGATTTTTTTCAGATTCAGCACATAAGCGACCCAGCTATTACTTGATATCAAAGGAAACAATTGTCGTTGTTAATCTATGATAGCCGCCATTACGAAATTATGCTTACTATCGTCCGATTTGCTTCAAATTCAATGTGAAACAGTGTATGGTGGGCGATCATCACTAATAATTGCAAATGGCCGCCATGCCCACCAACTCGAATGACATTTCCTAACGAACCGAACAACAGGTAGCCCTTCCCCCCCCCCCCTCAGCGTGCGACTGCCTTACTTCGCACCAACATCTAATCTTAACAACGAGCAAATCTCGTGCAACCCTAATGATTCTAATGAATACGCTCTTCCAATGTTTGCTCAAAGCAGCGCTAAAGGACCGTTCATAAATCGAGGGGGTGTTCACCAAACGTGTTACCATCTGTTATGAGGGGGAATATGGCGACATGCTACGTAACAAACTAACTTTCGCAAAATTATTTTTCGCTTATTTCTTTTTTTAATATTTTATGTAAATTCTTTTAGCTAAATTATTTTTCTGACTTCTGTTTTTTAAGACTTAATTTTTTTTTCTGGTCCTTACACCCTCTACACTGTGAAGACGATCTGTACTGACAGTACACATCAATATGTACCTTCTCAGCCTCCACACGAAGTCTGTACTGAGAGTACATAATTTGTGTACTGGTAGTACACGAGCTGTGACGAGAATATCTACTGTCGCTGCACAGATTGTGTACTGCCAGTTCACAACTCGTGTGGAGGTACACATCGTCTTCAGAGTGTAGGTACAGTTCCGACAGAAAGTAAATCTACAAACGTAATGTCGTTATAGCGAAAAAAGGCATTGTTGCATTATGGCATTGTTGAACCTGAGCAAATATCGTGCATCATCAGACACCAAGGCACGTGCATGCCTTTGTTGACGCTCGTCTCACTATAACAATAATTCTGGGTTTTGTAAATTAACTTTCTGCCGGAACTGTACTATGTAGAGCTTACAAAAACGATTTCATAAAAAAACTATACAGTTGGTTTTTTTTAGGGGGAGGAGGGAGAAATTGTTATGTAATTTCTTGGGGGGGGGGTGTCACGCCAAGTGTCACTGGCGTTACAAGGAGAGAGGGAGGGGTCTACATTGCTACAACAAAACGTTACGTAATTTATGAACGCTCCCAATGGTGCAATAAATGCAGACAAATCATTAAATAACTCTTGTCAAAGCGATGTAAAGTATATGATAATAAAACAGTTATAACATGGATTTTCCAAAAAGGGGCCGATATAGGTGATTTAATGCACACTTTTGGTGAAGCGACGTCCTCGGAGCTGTGCAACATCCACTTGGCTTCGCCCCCTCGGACGATTCCACGGCTTCTCAGTACGTCGCTTCACCAAAAGTGTGCGTTAAATCACTTATAGCGGCCCATTGTTGCAAAATCCATGCTATTATTACCCGGTTTTTGCCTCTCAGTCCTCTTTTAACAATGTAACGATGCAGGAGCGCAATAATGAAACAAGAACGCACAGTGCAAGAGCCGATCTCTTGCATCAAAATGGCGGATTGGCTCTCGGCACTAAAATGGCGGATGCGTTCATGATTATTATAGACCGCCAATACATAAATTTTTAAAACGTTAAGAAAGAATTTTTTATTTAATTCTCAACAACCACAGCAAATTAACGAATTCGTAAATTATACACTGGTAATTGGAATGGTATATTAATAGCACAAACCAAAATAAAATAATAAAAAATATTAAGCAAGTATTTTTTATTTAAATGTCATGAACCACAGTAAATTAACGAGTGCATTATGCGTTTTAAGACTTTAAAATGCTAGTTTGCTAATTAAATGATTTTATAGGCTACTTAAAATTGATAATACCGTTGCAACCTTCATTAAAACTAACAGTTCCACCAGAAAACATGTGTCTTAACTGTTCTTTATTACTACCATCGTCTTTATTAGCAGCTGCTTCACCTGATAAGCCAATATTGTCCGTATACGATCTTCATCGTGGTTACTCGACAAGTCAAATAGATCCTCAAACTCCATAACTTGTTTTGCCATGACTAAAAAAAAAACGCATAGCCGCAGACCAAATCCTCCGTGTTAAAGCTTAGCGCATGCGTCTTACATGTCTTGGCATGTGTGGTCGCACACGGAATGAGCCCACAACCGGAGTTTCACGATTGCTTGCGTCGTACGTTTTAGAATTACAGAAATCTCGATGTATATAGTAGTGCGTCCCCTCGGTCGGTGTTTCATACTTATCCGTTTAGGGCAAATAAAAAAGTACGGTCAGAAAACACTATTGCAGTGACATTTTTCGCATGATCATGCCTGGACCTGCGAAACGTGTTAACATGGAAGATTTGGTCTGCGGCTAAGCGCTTGTGACTAAAAAGGAACAAGAAGTACGGCTCAGCCTGCAATAATCTCCGAGCACACGCAATAACCGAGAGCAGCCAAACGTAGCCAACAATCGTCGGACTGAGAGGCAAAAACCGGGTAATAAATAGGATATCACCCACTTTCCTCGGGCTGGGATCCAAACAATGTCTCGACGCATTGTTAGATCTCAGCACTCGGAAAACGGGTAATATCCTATCACCCCGAGGTTGCGGCGAGCAAAATTCATTACGTGATTGTTTCGTATTCTTAGATATTGTTCGTATTGTTGTCGAGTTGCTACTGTTATTCCCACCTGTTTTGTTGCCTGGCGCGGTCGTTGAAAAGTTAGAGAGCAGTGACGGATCGTAACCATTTTCTTTTCCTTTTTTTTTTTATTAATCTTCAATCCTGTAAGAACTGTACGCAGTTTACGTCTAAGGGAATATGAGATTATGATATAACGTGCTGGGGTTGAACCGTGAAATGGATACTGAGTATACAAATTAACGGACGTTACGTAAATGTTTGGAAACTTTTGGAGATTTATATAGTGATAGCGTTTATCTGAAGGAGCCGCTCTCAAGATAAGACGTTGGAGGCATGCATAATAAGGAAACGATCCGTAGTGCGTAAGAAAGTGTAAAAGATAAACCCTTCATGTACGCCTGAATGCAAATAGAACCTCCGTTCCTCTTCTTACACAATCCATTTCTTTGGTACAACGCAACAAGATCGATGGTACGACAGTATGTAGGAAGGTTGGTCATTCACCAGCTCATTAAGTGACGTCACTGGAAGCACGCATACGGGATCCTTTCCGGTTTGACTTGCGCGCAGGTGCGTAAGCTGCATTGTGACGTCAGTCGAGGCATCAACATCAACAGCCAATGGGAAAGCAATACGCAAAAAGGTCGGAATAGACCCCCCTGCAACCCAAGTTAAAGGTACATTCTTCCTGGTTGGCTTAACTGTATGATTCAGTTTAGCAACATGACTTCAGTTGCGCGTGCATGTTGCAAAGGCATTCATTTTCCTATTTTTCCCCTCGTGAGAAACGGTTTTGCGACATTCATTGTAAACCATGTGAATGCCTTTCGGCCCTCTCGGAAGGGATCTCAGCCTTGTTCCCTCAGACGCCTTTCCAACTCTTTCCAACTTTGCGTCTGAGGTTACACGCTTTTTGGCAAATCTTGTGGGACAGACAGGACGGTAATAAGTTACGAGCTGTTAAAGGCACTGTCGAGGAGTGGCACTCGGCGTGTCGCCGCAGTCGTCGTGAGGAGGTGGTGTTGGCCCGTTTGCACATTGGTCACACCCGACTTACTCGCTGTTTCCTTTTGCGGGGGGGGGAGCGGTTTGACCCTCCTGAAGGTTATTGGTGTCGACGACCACTTACGGTCCGGCACTTCCTTGTTGATTGTCGCCATCTTGATGGTGTTCGTCGTCGTTTCCATCTTCTGCATGACATTGCGTGTCAATTGGGCGATAAGTCTGTCCTCCTGTCCGGTGTTTTTCAATTTTTGCAGGAGGTACAGATGTATGACAAGATTTAGATTAGGGGTTTGAATTATATCTCTGTAATGTGTGTGCAGTGGCAACCCGGACCACTGCACTGTGACTGAGGTTGGCGCTAATGACCAAGCTGTCGAAAGGCTATTTCGCGCAGGATGCTCGAAATTAGTGAGAAGGTATATTCTATTAAGTGGTTGTCGTCAGAAAAAATCCTGAAGAGGAGTAAGCTCGAGTCAAGCCTAATGTATTCCGCCGCCCCCCCCCCCGGATTTTTTCCGTTTTTTCTTACGTTCCACCAGTTTGGAAATTCTTTATTTTTTAGTGCCCCCAATTTTGTTAAAGGGACATACTCACCAAACGAAATACGCATCAATATTTCTAGGTACTCATGAAGTACATTCACACTGCTATCTATATTCACTTAGCGTTAGTCCTGCTTTTGTTACAAATCCATTCTAAAATGGCGGCTGAGAAATATTCCACTGAGTTCTGGGGACCATATTCAGAACAACCCACGCATTTTTTAGTATGGTTGGTGCGCTTTGACATTTGATCGTAAAAGGGATATTCTTCCCAGCGCCATTTTTCTCGATCCACTACATCAAGTACGGCCCCAAAGGTCTATATAGTTACCGTTAGTCAATCCCTTGGTAAAAATCCGTTTTAAAATGTGGCGTCTAGTAGATTTTCCGTTTGAATAATTGTTAACTTTATTTACTGCGTCTCGCAGTATATGATGCTTTGCGCGCTTACAATAATCATGACGTTTCATCTCTGTGTGTGCATGTACTAATTTTCTAATAATTACCATGAGATCAGAAATCTAAAAGACTAATGCGGTAAAAATTGAAATTGATTATTCCAATAGATCGCCGAAGCAAAATTATAAGATACTAGCCTAGAAAATTATAAATTGTGATGTTAATATACGAAAATCATTCCGGTTTGTGACGACACAATCTTTAACTTGATGCTGTTTCGGGTACTATTCCCAAAGCCAATCGAGACAGCAGCTACGTTCGTCGCTGCGAGGAACGCAGCTACCACCCCACCCGACCTTGGCGCTTGTAAATGCGCGGATGGCGATCTGCGCGCGACTGTTATAAGGCAGGCCGGGTGTCCCTTTAACCGTGACGCGTCGTACGACGGGATCAGCTTCTGCGTGGCCGCGTGCGGGGCACATCTGTTCCCATGGCAACGCTTGCCGTCGCTGGTGACGTCAAGCCCAAGTCGGACACGTACCGTTATTATCTCCTAAAAGTCCGTGATGCGATACCAAAGCGCTGCGCGAGGCGGTTAATTATGAGACAAGAAGGAATCTTCCTTTAAGTACTATTAAACAATTTCTAATTATGAGGAATGGGACATATGAATGGGACAAGGAATGAGACATTTACGAGAAATGTGGCATTGAAAAATGGCTCGTAGGGTACTGGACTCTGTTGACGCTACTAGTGGGTCGAAATTTCAAATAACAGTTTTTTTTAACAGTTTGTAATATTGTATGTTTATGCTATACTTTCTTTTGAAAGTGCTTCTGACGCAGATACCGACTTTGCAGGCGAAAATTTAAGCTAATAAATTACGTGTATTGACTGCAGCTGTCCTGCTGTCCAACTGGAAGATTCCCATAATACCCCGTTCTCCCGTCGTTGATTAAAATTCGACTTACAGTTCATCCACAAGCGAGGTTGCTGACAACGTCAAGCATCTGCAAAAACAGGGATTGCAACATCAGGGTAAATGTTAGATTTTAAATATGTGTAAAACTTTTAGTTGTTTACCCAGTTTAAAATGTGTTATTCATTTTATGTCACTGATGTACTTTCAGTTTTGCTTGCCGTTAACGTTTAACAACTCACGTTTGTAAATGTAGTTCAGTTCCACATTTATTTTTTTTACCACGGCTGTGACGTCACGCTAACTCAACGCCACGCTAAATTTCGGTAAGTTGAACTCCGTTAACCGTGACCGGAAGTGTGCGTCATCGTAAAAAGTGTGGGTTACCAAGTTGACCAACACTTTTGCCGATGAACCACACTTTTGACACTTCCGGATCACGCGACCGGGAACGCACACACCAACAACCCAATACAGCGTGCAAAAAAAAAAAAAACAGTAACGCAATAAAAACGTACAAAACGAATTACTTAAAAGGAATGAAATCGTATCCATGCAAACTCTCACATGTCTGGCCCGTATCTACGTTTATTCAGTCCGCGTTAACTCCCCCCCCCTCCCTCCCTCCACAAACTAAAACCGACATTCATACCGACACCCTATTACTGTATTTTTTAAACAATTCTCAAACTACAAACGCACAAAATGAATTACATAGCTTCCAGAATGTCCCAGCTTTATCCCTGCTGTCTCACATATCGAATTATTCGCTCCAAACACGATAAACGCTTCGATAAACACGAGGAGGTTCCAGCGTAAACCAGCTTGTATTGCTAACCGACGCTTCAGTCTAACTTTGGGCGGCTCCTCCCCTCCTCCCTTTACAAAGTTTGAGCGGAAGGACTCGTCCATCTATCACACACTTCCCCCTCCGCGGTGTGACCTTCATTCATATAGAGGGTACTGATGATCAACGTTTTCTTGAAGCAATTTTCACAAAAGAACACAAACAAACACGTTTTAATACGAGTTAGCTTGACATCCCAACCGTGGTATAAAACAGTTATAGGTTAGAAGCGAGAGGTTATCGATTTTTTAACTTACGGCTGCGATTATTGTCCCTGCTGTCGTATGCAAATATCTCAGGCACCGCCATTGACGTTTGCGTATTCGAGCAGGGCCAATAATCTCAGATATGGGTTAAAAATCGATAACCTCTCGCTTCTAACCTATAACTATTAGGGCTCGTTTATGCAACGACAGTTTTCTCGCTCACTAGCTTTTACTTGATCAATACTAAATCTGATGGCTGCTTCTCGCCTTTACCGGAGTATGCGGCTTTCGAGTTGTCTATGCGTATTAGTAACCATGGCAACGTCGCAGAAGCAAATCTTCTCCTCGTGCCTCGTGACATGGCGTACGATGCTTGCAACATTTGAGCGTCGATTTATGACAACAAGAAAACAATTTTTACTGCAGTAAAAGACGACGGACTGTTTTTTGTACGCCGGCATTCGATGGTTTGTCTTCGATTCGATAGCCACGAAATGGACGCCATGTTTGATTTTGAATTCTCGCTGCGAAAAGCTTTTTATTCTACCGATGTTTGATCATTTCTAGCAGCTGTAATTTGAGGGAGAACAGCAAATTTCGGAAATAGCGTGAAATGACAACAGTTTTGTAGCATGTTTAAAATTGCTGCAGCACTTTGTTCTTTCTCCGTGCTGTTATTTATAATACATACAATTTGTTATCTATTACCGTATTCATTTAGTAGCAACGAGAAACTAATCACAAATAAGTAACGGTTGACTAGCAAATAGCTTTCGGCGAGCGAGAATGACTTGTTGCGTAAACGCGCCCTTACTTACTTGCATAGTTTTTGGTGGGGACGCAGTTGTTTTTGTGTATATTTTTTGTGTTGTAGTGTGTAGAATGAACTGAAACGCATGCCAATATTGTGTTAATTGAAGCTTCCATCTTTTCATGACATGCTCCTGTTTTCCTACGTTGAAAGGGGTGGTGGGGGGGGGGGGGGGAGAATGGGGGAATTAATTGCATTATTACCACTAATCCTAATCACTGTAAAACGCCGAACTGAGAATGTTAACCCCAGTCTAAACATCTGTCACGATTTACCAATTTAAAAGCACCCATTTAATTTAATACAGTTTCTTTCAATTCAAACTTAAAGGGGGATTGCCACCAAATGACAGTCTGCAGCATCTATAGAGCAGTGACACGACGTAGTATTATTGTATATAACTCTATGCTGGAGCCTTAATAAGTTAGCTGCAAGGGGCACTGCAGAGAGAAACAGAAGGGCGTCATACTGAAGCCGATGCTGTGAAGAGTGATTTCGTAGGCCTAAAACGCGCGGTTTGTTGTTGGAGAAAACAACGTTATTTTAAGCCTAAGAAATCCGCTCTTCCGTTGTTTTTCCCTCAATTTTTATGTAGTGCACCTTGTAGTTATGCCCTCCAAAACCCATACTGGTGCCAATATGGCGGCAAGTGTCACTGCTCTATAGCCCTTACCCTGGTTCTGCAATAGTTCTACCTAGTCCTTATTTTTTTGACAGGCGAAGGAACACACAAATAAATCTCTTTTTATACAACAAACAAGCCACGTGCCTCCTTAATTACTGAGTGTAAAGTTGGTGCGCCCACGTGGACCGGAAGCAAGCGGTAAAGTTAAGCCTAACGACATCGCGGCCTTTTTTTTTTCTATACATCGACCGTTTTGAAACGCAGATTTTGAACCGCTAGATGGGCGCCGTCTATAGTGACAGTGATATCGTTAACCTTGACCGCTGGCTCCCTGGTGCACGCGGACGCACCAACTTTACATTCAATAATCAAGGAGGCACGTGGCTAGATAGCGGTGTAAAAAAGAAATATCTTTGCGCGTTCCTTCGCTTGTTGAAATCAAGCGCTACATAAAACTAAATAAGGGCAGACGGCGCTCGATGCTGCAACCTGTCATTTGGTGAACAGGCACCATCAACATTGGCGTAGCAAAATAAAAAACGTTACCTTTCTGTTTCAGCACATGCCTTGTATACCTAGCCATCGTTTGTCGTTCACTAACTTGAAAAGCGCTCATCATGCACGACCGTCGGCTTGTATGGACTCGTACTGGGTCGACGAGACAATCGAAACCCGAAAAAGTACTGCCTGGTAGGCTATATTAAACCCGTCTACTGTTTTCTCCGTGGCATACAGCCTCTTTGACAAAATCCATTGCAAAAGACTTGCCGAGGCTGAAAATGCACCCACTCGTGAAGTGGACCCTTCAAACATGTGGTGGGCACCTTTGAGGAGGAGGGCTTGTTTTTTGTATCTCCCGCCACCTTGCTTTGTCCCTTTTCTTTTTTTTTGGGGTTCATTTCACAACTTAATGGTTTTATGGTTCTTCCTTGAGGCGCTGCGATGGTATTATGCCCGGAGTAGCGTAAAGGCATGTGCGTAGCCCCCCCCCCCCCCCTGCTTGTGTTTCCATGGATAATCTTAAGTTAAAATTACGCTGTGTAAGCTTTTACCTGATACAAACGTGTAAGAAATATTATTACTGCTGCTGAGGTTGATCCCAGCTAACCCTTTGTGGCTGCAGTAGCGTAGAAATGACGTTGAAGCGACGAAGGAGTGTCGTTTGTTTAACCCAAGGCCCACTGGGGCATTTGTGTAAGCCAAGGCCCACTGGGGGGAAAATTACTTCTGTCACCTCTTCACTCCACGCCAGTTCTCGCACGGGCTGAGAAGTTAACACCTAGTCTAAACACCTTAACCAGTTACCTATTTCCGGCCCATTCTTGTTGTTCGGGATTTTTGTTGTTTTTGTAGTTATAATTAAATAAATAAATAAATATTCGTTGCAGGAGCAACAGGACTAACAAGGGCTGTATAGCCGCTAACTGTTAGCCTAAAAATGATAAAGAGCCTGACCAGATTAGGTCAATTGTCAATAAAAAGTTGATGCAGTAAAATAGGAATAATAGATTGATGCAGTGACTGCTAACCATCACATTCATGACCAGTGCGAAGAAAATAAAATCAATGGCTGCCACAAAATTGATGCCTCTTGAGGAAGCGAGTCAGATCCATATTCTTCAGATGGCGCTTGAATGTAAGTACCGTCGGTGCCATAACCATGTGCTCCTTCAGTGAATTCCAGACGGGGACCACCCTTACGGCAAAGAAATTTCTGCGGCAAGTCAATCGTGTCTTAGGAACGCTCAGTTTTAGGCTGTGACCTCTCGTCCAATTTTAATTGTTAACGACTTCAAGGACACGCAGTATCAAGGAGACGCAACTCCAGTGAGTCAATACCCAGTGCTTTGAGCCGTAAATAATAAGGCAAATGTTTCGTTCCAGTTAGTGACCTTGTGAACCTGTGCTGAACCTATTCCAAATGGTCAATATCCCGCAGAAGGTATGGAGACCAAACCAGGCTCGCGTGCTCCAATAGAGGTTGTTGTTCTTGTTGTTGTTAGTTCAGCTTAATACTGGTCACAGTTTCTGGAAAAACTGCGCTGTCTCACCGTGCAATTTAGCATGGTGATAGTGCGATAATACATAAACACATAAGTTCATGCTTTCATCAAGACCAGCGGTGAGTCAGCGTGCCTTCAAGACGTCACTAAGGATTACGTATATTAAGAAAAATGCTTTAGGCTTATTACAGGCGGAGCGGATTGACATATCAAGCTTCTAGGAGATTGCATTGCTGGTTCGATTTGTGCTGCTAAAAATGGGGGAGCTTGTAGCGCTCCCACAGACCCCCTAGCTGAGTTTTGCCGGAGCCCCTAAATAGTACTGTACTGGTAACACTACTGTCGTTTTTTAACCCAGTTGGCAAAATCATAAGATGAGTTAGTAAAATGAGAGTCTCCCCCCCCCCCCCCAACCTAGTACCTTTCGCTACGGCCCTGCTCCCTTTTAATACCCCCAGTCCCAAATTTCCTTCTTTTCCTCGATCGGCAAGAAAGAATTTGTTGGTCAAGCATCAATGTTGGGGGGCACAGGGAGCGCTGGGGGTATTAAAAGGGAGCAGGGCCGTAGCGAAAGGTACTAGGTTGGGGGGGGGGGGGGAGACTCTCATTTTACTAACTCATCTTATGATTTTGCCAACTGGGTTAAAAAACGACAGTAGTGTTACCAGTACAGTACTATTTAGGGGCTCCGGCAAAACTCAGCTAGGGGGTCTGTGGGAGCGCTACAAGCTCCCCCAGCGGGGTCCGGGGCGGATTCGTGGAAGCTGAAGCATTTTACGCTATTTTAGTGCTTGTTACTGGCCTCCAGTCTACACAGAAGCAGCAAATTGTCAAGTAAATTTTGGTGATTTTTTTAAATTCATTCTTTAGGATGGCAGGTTTCGTAAAAATTTTATTGTGATCTATCAAGTTTTTTTTAGATATTTTTTCCCAAATAAAATTAAACTGAGTTCAGTTTAAAATTATATAAACAGACCAGCTGGCCATTGACGATTAGGTGTTGGCTTAATTATACATTTTGGACCTTCAGGCTAAAATGAATGACGATTACTCCTGTGTGCAAGCATGGGCAGCAGGGGAGGGGTCAGGGATAAAGAAAAAAAAATTTTTAATGGACTATCGAAGGATGAAATATAATGAAATCTTTTTCTCAGTTTTATCCCACACAACACGGCCTAGAGGGGTATTATTGTAAAATAAACTTTCACGTTTTTAAACAAAAACATGCTCCAATTTTAAAATAATAGAGCGTCGAAAGACGAAGGAAATGGCGAAACCTTTTACCTCAATTTTATCGAAAATAACTTGAGGTATTATTGGAGAGAAAAGTTTCCACATTTGATGCTACATTAAATAAAACCTATGCTTGGGAGTAATGGTACTAATAGCTTCAAAACCTAGTAAACGCTCATAGCATGGCAGGTCTGGGGGGGGGGAGGGGGGCGCCCAGAAGCTGAGCCGTTTTCGGAAATTTTGAGTGCTGATTTTTGAGGTCCAAAAATGATTTTTTCTTCCAGTTGGTCAATGTGTTTTTGACCACCCCCCTTTTGACGGGATATGAACAATTTATGACCGCCCTTGGGAGGGTCCAAAACTTCATGACTCCCCCTTTCCTCCGCTATAAATAATTTCCGGTCTCTTAGGGTAAACTTTACCCTCATTTCATGGCCTTTGGGTCGCTTTTGTCCTTTAATATTTTATGAACTCTTATCGTGAAATTTTTGACCTACGCATTTTTAACAAGTTTAATTTGGAAAATATAGTTGTTTCTGCATTAATACAAATTCTAATTTAGTGGCGATAGGTTAACAGAAAAAGGACAACAGAAAATCAAACAGCTGATTCAATTTTTTAAACTCGGTTTCTGATTTTGCCAACTGTACCCATCAGTTTTCATGAATTACGGCTTTAGTTCACTTTCTGTTTTAACTAAAACCAAGGCACTGATGGGCTGGCAGACGGACTAGTAAATCAAATAGGCAACTCTGCATTAATTTTTGAGATTTTATTCGATATCACAACTTCAGACGGCAATAACTTGGGAGTAGTCCTTCTAAGTTTTGTTTTATGCTGCGTTTGTAGATGTTTCTGCATTACCTAAGAAACGTTTTAAATCCTGGCAGTGATGTTGCGTTTTGGTATATTAATATGCCAGTAATTTTCTACCCTCCTAAAATACCAGTTACGAGTTGCTCCATGCTGAAACCCCTTCTGAGCGGCGCTGACTAACAGAAGAAGAACTATAAGAAGTAAAATAGCCAACTCAATTTTTAGTTTTGCTAACCGTGTACGATTTTCGCGAAGTTAATTGTTAACGACTTCAAACTCGGTGGGATACAGTTTTGTGCATTTTTTGTTTTTGTTTTCTGCATTATCTATGATACTTTCAAGTCATGGTGATGACATAGCAAACAAAACGGCCGAGTCAATTTCGCCAACTATGCAAATTTTCGCGGAACTCCTTTTTCCCCACGTGGATATGAGGAGAGCTGCAGGGAAGCAACCAGAAATGATCAGGGGCAGCGTTTCAGTTACTCCCACGCTACACAGAAGTGTTGCCAAAACTGATGGAAAAAATGTATTTTAAACTGACTGAATGATGATAATAATTAACCAGTACTCGTGCAAACGGGAATTTGCAAGAAAAATTTATCCGAATTTGCCAACTGTGTGTGTTTCTTGGATGGGGGGGGAGCTTCCCCCCCCCCCCCCCCCC
>JAHWFP010095766.1:0-12395 GCA_023313725.1 Lithobius niger
TGGTATGCGTGGTATGCCTTCACCATCGGTCTCTATCGGTCACATGAGAAAAAGTCGGCAGCCCGAGGGCTGGCTTCGTCGGGGAAATCGAGCTGTGTCGCTCCGACACTTTAATTACGGCTCCCGACTCATGGCTTGTTTCCCCTGTCACACTAGCCGATTTACCCTAGGCCTACCTCACGACCACAATTGCACGGATCAACGGTGAAAGAAAACTCCTCTAACAATTTTGTTAATTTGACCTAAACGTGACCTAAGCATTGTGACCTAATTTGCAAATTGGAGGGGGGGGGAAGGGCTAGCGATGCTTATTTTTTATATTCACTGTCATGAGTCGGAAAAAATATACAATAATTTTAAAATGTCAGCCAGTTTCGTAGGGATAACGAAGACATATTCGTCCACCTGACTTACGTGAAAGTCGTGGGTGGGGGGGGGGGGGGGGCTGGGCACCGAAACCGTAAGTCAGTCCCAGGATCAACGCTAATAGGCACATCTCTTTTTCTCTATCTCGTCTCTCGCTGTAACTCCCCCCCCCCGTTTATTTTTTCTTTTAGTTAATATTTTAAATTGACCTGCAGCAACAACGGACAACCGGTGATTGTCTCATAAAGCGACTCAAAAAACGAGAGGTGCTCTTTAATCAGACAAGTGATTGCAAATATTAAGAAAACGTTTGCATCGGGTGGAATTTCTAATCAACCCTATTCTTAAACAGCCGTTATGCACCTTGACTGACAAATTTGATCCATGAAATTTTAGAAGCGATCGTGTCGTGTGTTTTTGTGTGCATTTCGAACGAAACTTTCCAGGCCTTAATTCAGCCGAATGCCGAATTCGAACTCCTACGGGATATTTTCGAAAAGATGAATTTCTCAGGAGGTAGAGGGCACTCTCTTGTATTTGGAGAAAAGCTTTCATCGTTGTGGAGAACAGAAAGGAGTCAAGAAACTAATCCGTGGGGGTACGAAGGAGCAGTGAATTGCACCCGAACTGGAGTCTGAGCAACCGCTTATATACCTTTCAATCTTTTGTTAGAAAGATTACGGCAACGTTATCCCTCAATTTCTTAAAGGACAGACCTTACCAACAGGATTTCTGTCGATGCTCCACATCAATAGTAGAGTCACAAGAGTTTATTTTGAGTAGCCGTTAATCAATCCCTTGCTGGAAAACCTTTTAAAAAAGAGACCACTAGGAGATTTTCTGTTGAATATCGGGCAGTACATTTCGAGCATCCCACGCATATTTACAGTTTGACCGTACTTAGATGTTGGATCTACTTTCGCACCTGAATCGTGACGTATCGTGGTTTTCTTTTTTATGACGAGCCAGTTTCGGCGTTCGTGCTGTCACGTGACTCTCGTTTCGTTTGGTATTGATGTTTTCTGGTCGCGCACGTGCACACTACGCTAAATCTCTCGAAACGGTACGACGGCAATATGCGCGGACTAAGAACTTGCACGTGGCGGCTACTGGTTTAACAAGGAATGTAACTTTAAAGATTACGAGGGTTATGGGGGCTGCAAACATCTCTTTCGGTTGACAGCATTTAAAACTCTTCTGAGGTAGAAGCCATTTGTGTATGGCAGAGGCGCACCTGGGGAGGTGGGGGGGGGGGGGGTGACGGCGCAGGGGGGGATACCTTCGCCCCCCCCCCCAAGACATAATGTGAAGAGAGGGGCAAAACCAGGTAGTCTCGATTTTTTTTTCCACGTCCAAAAGGTCGTGGTTTTCGCTCGGTCGTTGTTATAATATGGTAATGTTTGTCGTAAGTGTAGCTTACCTATCTTGAATCATCACGTCGTGGGCCCTGTAACCCCCGCTAAAAAAAAAATAAAAAATCATAAAAATTGCATTGAATATGAAACAAATAAAGGTACTTGCTGCGGTTTATAAAATATCTAAAAATAAGGCTTTCTAGTATAGCTTTTAGCTTTTGACCTGCTCCCAGCCGTAACCATGGGACCAAATGAAATGGAGAAAAGGACAATTTTGCTAGGTCAATACCATCGGTAATTCTTGTAGGTTCTTTTACATGCACAATCGACATGAGCACGAGATATCACAGGGTCCTTCTCTTTCTGAAAATGTCAGGGATGGCTGAGGTCGGAATCGAACCCAGGACCTCTGGCTTTCTATATAGCAGTCTATAAAGGAATACCTAAATAATGCTCAAAATGCATTAGCTTCGGCGTATGATGTTTTCAAACCCCATTTATAATTCCGTTACCCAACCCAACCAAAATTTCCGGGTGCGCCACAGAAATTAAGACCGCCACCAAGCTTGCTCGGTCTTAAGAGAGCATGGTCCATTGATGTTTACTAAGACCGATACCAGATTATGGCTGGGAGTATCATTGGAACGCAGTGTGCAGTAAACGCAAGATCTTATTCTGACTGAAACTAGACTGAAATTAGACTGAAACATTGACTCAAAAGTAACTTCTCAGCCATTTCGCCACAGATGGGACTACTAAATCGCGGCGTCATTTCGTCTGTCTGCCCGTCTGAAAGATCGATAGCTTAAATAATGCTTCGATAAATTTTCCTCCTCTACGGCTGGTGGTGGTCGGACGATGTTCGACCTTAGTTAGTACCACTGGAAACCAGACATCGCTAAGTAGCTCCTAATGCAACCCAGCTTTACGCATAAAAAAACCTACCCTAACTCGTTAAATTCGATTAAATTAAACTAACCTAACCTAACCGCAACAATGCAATGTAGCAGCAATAAAATCATTATACGCACAGTCACAGTTTGTAGTGTGCTAAGTGGGGAGGTATAGAGATCACATCTGGCGGGAAGGGAATGGAATATAAAACAATCTCTCGAATTCCGTAGAGATTTTTTTTATTACTTCATGGGCCTGCTCTTTCTTTCTTTTCTTTCTTTCTTTTTTTCTTCCTTTCTTTCTTTCGTTCTTTCCCTCCCTTTTTTTTTTTAACTGCATCATGGCCATGGTCTGTCTGATGGTGTCTGGGTGTCATACCACACATGGACTAAATACATGTTCCCCGTCGATCTTCGTAAAGTGGGAGTAAGTTGTCCAATGCACATGTTAAATCGAGGCAGCAAGTGTTGACATTCCTTATTTACGAAAACATCTGGTGTGCAAAAATCCAGCTGCTGCCTCCGACATTCGATCGATGGGAATTCGATATTCTGCATTTATTTACTTTGCTCGGTTTTCAATGGTGTCTTTTTTTTTTGGGGGGGGGGGGGGATGGAACACACATGGACTCGAAGCTATTAGTGTGTAGTCCTTTCCTCAGTCCTGTTGGATGGCCTATTCCAACATTACTAAGAACCACTGGACACCCAACAACGTCCCACTTCCATTTTTTTTTCAATTTAATCAATGCGTGAATTTCTATCTTTTGCCTCTTTTGCTATCGTATTTTAAGTAATAGTGTTACTACCCCAAAACAAAACTTGTTAAGGATTCCCGCCAAGCTTTTCGGCCCTGTGAAGTCGTGATATCAAACGCCAACCTCTATCGCCAAGCTAATCCCACCGAGTAATAGTTTGAAGGTTAAACGAAATGGCTTACAGCGCAGTTTTCAATTATTTCATTTAACGTTTGAAGTATTAGTCGGTGGGATTAGCTTGGCGAAAGAGCTTGGCGTTTGATATCATGACTTCACACGGCCGAAAAACTTGGCGGGATTCCTTAAGTTTTGTTTTGGGGTAGATATCAGATTTTTTTTTTTTCCAAATTGATGAAATCCATTTTTTTTCTTAGTAATTATAAAATGGGAACGCCAACTTAGTTTTCTGGTCCATTTCTTTTTCTTCTTTTTTTTTGGTTTCGTTAGATTTTGAGGATAGCAGTCATCTTTTTTCATTTGATTAGCATTTTTATTAGTATTGCAGTATTTCCTTGCAAACGCATGAAATTCTTTAATTGTCAGTTTGGCATTGTTGCATAAAAACAATGTTTAAAATAATGTAAAACAATCAATTTGGACCTTTATAACCCCTGAATCACTTGACCAATTAGAAAGGTCCATATGAAAAGGGCACATCTCCAGAGCAATACCTGTAAAATGAGCTAAGAACCAGCTTTATTTACTACGGCATGGAAGAATTTATTTTCGTGATAAAAAAACAAGCGTTAGTAGTTAGTAGTAAGTAACTACCCCAAAACAAAACTTGTTAAAGATTCCCGCCAAGTTTTTCGGCCGTGTGAAGTCGTGATATCAAACGCCAAGTTTTTTCGCCAAGCTAATCCCATCGAGTAATAGTTCTAAGGTTAAATGAAATGTATGAAAATTGCTTACAGCGCAGTTTTCAATTATTTCATTTAACATTTGAAGTATTAGTCCGGTGGGATTAGCTAGGCGAAAGAGTTTGGCGTTTGATATCACAACTTCACACGGCTGAAAAGCTTGGCGGGAGTCCTTAACAAGTTTTGTTTTGGGGTAGATATCAGTAATGTTTGGTCCAAATTGTTGAAATCCATTTTGAAATGCCAATCTAGTTTTCTGGTCCATTTCTTTTTTTTTTTTTTTTTTGGTTTCGTTAGATTTTGAGGACAGCAGTCACCTTTTTTCATTTGAGTAGCATTTTTATTAGTATTGCAGTATCTCCTTGCAAACGCATGAATTTCTTTAATTGTCAGTTTGGCATTGTTGCATAAAAACAATGTTTAAAACAATCAATTTGGACCTTTGGAGGTCCCTAACCCCTTGACCAATTAGAAAGGTCCGTATGAAAAGGAAACATCTCCAGAGCAATACCTGTAAAATGAGCTAAGAACCAGCTTTATTCACCGCATGGAAGAATTTATTTTCGTGATACAAAAAAACCGTTACTAGTAGTAGTTAGTAGTTAGGCAAATATCAATGTTATTCACGTCGTTTTATCAACAAGAAAACGTTAAGCTGTGTCTTTAATAGTGACTTTTATGTTGTAAGGGAACCAAAGTCTCCCGATTAAACAAGTTTCAGCCTTTTCTGTCGCATAGTTATTTATCCTCAGATGGCTGAAAACAGCCAAACTACCTTTGCAGTAAAGACACAACGTGTCTAGTGGTCGCCATGCTCATATATACCTATTATCTGGATGTTATCTTTTATATTGGCGGGCGACACACTAGCGTGTGTCTTGATCTACCCCAAAACAAAACTTGTTAAGGATTCCCGCCAAGCTTTTCGGCCGTGTGAAGTCGTGATATCAAACGCCAAGTTTTTTCGCCCAGCTAATCCCACCGAGTAATAGTTCGAAGGTTAAATGAAATGTATGAAAATTGCTTACAGCTCAATTTTCAATTATTTCATTTAACATTTGAAGTATTAGTCGGTGGGATTAGCTTCGCGAAAGAGCTTGGCGTTTGATATCACGACTTCACACGGCCGAAAAGCTTGGCGGGAATCTTTAAGTTTTCAGATATCAGTAATTTTTGGTCCAAATTGATGAAATCCATTTTGAAATGCCAATCTAGTTTTCTGGTCAATTTCATTTTCTTCTTTATTTTTTTTGTTTCGTTAGATTTTGAGGACAGCAGTCACCTTTTTTCATTTGATTAGCATTTTTATTAGTATTGCAGTATCTCCTTGCAAACGCATGAATTTCTTTGTCAGTTTGGCATTGTTGCATAAAAACAATGTTTAAAACAATGTAAAACAATCAATTAGGACCTTTGGAGCTCCCTAACCCCTGAACCACTTGACCAATTAGAAAGGTCCATATGAAAAGGGTACATCTCCAGAGCTATACCTGTAAAATGAGCTAAGAACCAGCCTTATTTACCGCATGGAAGAATTTCTTTTTTCTTTTACGAAAACCTAGATTCAACATTCTCCCTGATACAACATTTCCCTTTTTAAAATAGACGTACGTAATAATTTCTTGTTTAACAAGATCAAGACCTAGTTATCTACAAATTCACCGGGACCAAAGTGTCTCAAACCTGCATCCCGTAACCTGGACCAAAAACATAGCCAAAAAAGAAAAAGAAAGTTACGTGTTAGGCGTCGGAAAACCAGCGATCAATATAGAGAGAAAAAGGAAATGACCACACAGTATAAATGCATGTCTTTCTTATTACGAAACAAACCGAAATCATCGTCGTTGACTGATGGGGAAATTTGTTATCTTCTGGATGGCCGAAGGAATCGAGCATCGAAGATAATAATGATATAGTACGTCAATGACAACAATACTTTAGTTCGACAAGTTGGAACCGCACGTGGTTTAAACACTGTAGGGTTACAAGCCAGATATTACCTCTTTGTTCCAACAATGATTAGCGAACAAGTTGTTTTCGAAGCATTCTCGGGTTGCAACAATAACAATGTAGCAACTCTCGAACGCTTCGAAAACAACTTGTTCGCTAATCATTGTTGGAACAAGAGGGTAATATATATTACTTATCATTTCAACAAAAGTGTACGCTATAACTGTGCAGCATAAGCGTACGGTATAAGTCACCCACGTTTGTTGCAACAATGGTGAGCACGCTCAAGATAATGGGAAAGCTTCCAGCTATGAAATTGGACGAATGGGTGCAGTACAATACGAACTGCATACCTTTCATGGTTTGGAGCCTGGGGTTGTAACGTGGATGGCGTGGGAGGGCGCGTAAGTACGAAAATATTGTTATAACCATTGTTAGTATTGTCGGCATCGTCTCTCATTGGACGGCCAAAAGTTCGGACAATGACAACGTGTATACTGACGTGCGCGCCTAGACACACACAGGTAGCAAAGAAACGTAAATTCAACGTTAAATTACCGTTCCATTTCTTCGGCAGAATTAAGGTTGGAAGTGTCACAGTAATCTTCAAAAAATACATGTACATATTTAAGGTAAACTAAACGTAAATTCGCCCTTCATTCAACCATTTTGTCCAAAACTATTGGACGCTTATGAGGCGTTTATTCAACCATTTTTCAACCGTTTTTCAGAAACCTTTATTCAACCATTTTTCAGAAACGTTTATTCAACCATTTTTCAACCATTTAAAAAAAAAAAGTTTATTCACTATTTTTTCTCCACAACCTTTGAGGTTTATGGAACGTTCATTCTCCCGTTATTTAAGAAATTTTTCCCCAACGAATGTGGTTTATTGTATGTTTATTTAACACTCATTCAATGCACTGGAATTACGCTAACAACACAAGATTACGCAGCTACAGGTTCCCATCAGACTATATACCAAGATAATCCGTTATCCCTTTTCGTTATGGGTCTGAAATCACGTTGTCTCCCTTTTTAAATGTGGAATAAACTATAGAGTTCTAAATAACGGTCCATCTTATTTAATACAATTCATGTCAATTGACTGTTTAAATTCGTTTGTTAAATTTTATGGATTGCACTGTAATCCGGCGTAAATCTAATTGTCATAGAATTGCGTTGTATTCCAGGTAGGAAAGAAACATAAATTCAACGTTAATTTACTGTTCGTTTTATTTCTTTTTATTCGTTTTATTCTTCAGAAGAATTAGGTTTAAAACTGTTGCAGTAATCTTTAAAAAAAAATAGAATTTTCACACTATCAACGAACGTCCTATTTTTGTTTTTATTTTAAAAAATGTGAATTCTCAATGCTACAAATTTCTACATTTGGTAAAACTTTGACACTGACGGGATGCCAGACCGGCTTCCCTCGTGGTGACTGGAGTTAAAATTGTTTCTAGTATTATATAAAACTTCATCCTTGAATAGCTAACAAAACTTGCTCCTAAACTAGTTTGAACTATAGGAAGCCCGTGGTAAGCACGGCTGGTGTTAGGTGCAATGTTTGGAGCATTGGTACGGTTTGGTCACTGATGTGTATGTCTATGTTTCATCGAATTAATCAATTTTTTGCGCACACTGGCTAACAAAGGCTGTTTTTTTCCGTTTGCTTTGCTCACTCAGTTAGCTCATCCTGTGTCGGACTCAGATCACATGATTAACCATTTGTAAACATTAGCCTGCTCAAGCATGATTGCATTAAAATAATTGTTTGCTGCTAATAATGTAACTTCCTTGCTTTATGGGTAGTGTTGGATGCACCGTTTTAAAAATTGGTGTGGTCAGGTCTGTTCATTTTAATGAGGCACAAAATTAAGTTTCTTTGAAAACGTTTTCGTCTAGTTACGTTTAGTGAATGTATCAGTCTAACAACGCTGATTTTCGTTCTTTCGCACCCTCAATCAGTGCATCCTCTAACTCAAATCTCCATCTAAACGCTAACGATCCCCCTTTCAAAAAGTAGATCCCTTTCTAATGATCAATTGTATTATATTCTTCCATGTTTATGTTGGCCTATCATTTTTTTGTATGAGAGGCAGAAAGTAAATCGCCGACAATGCCTTATTATTGTTTTTATTTATTTATCTACGAGAGCCGAAAATGTTTTGATTTCATTTACAGAGGACTTATTATTGCCGACCAATTTGCAAGGTAGCATTGATAAACATCGTGCAGTGAGTGCACCGCAAGTTTAAAGTGATTATTAAAGCAGTTGTTAGCCTCTCTTTTTTTTTTATTCTTAATTTGTACGATCTTATCATTTAGATAATACCTATATGAATTTGGCCATAGTCGGGAAAAAAAACGGACAGTTGAGTTAAAAAGTACAAAAGCTTTATAGAAGTTCTTTTGAAACTCTATAGAATTCTTTGTGTAGATATACAAGCTCTTTAGAACTATATAGAACGTTTTCTTGTAACTCTTTTATTTATTTTAAAAGAGTTGGGCCTGTCAAATATATTACACGTTTGTAACACAGTAAGAACACGCCCATGATCGTCTTTTGTTTGAATTTTATGTCACGTGATGCCAATGAATGACGTTAGCTTGCTAGAAGAAACAACGAATATTTGGGCCCCCCCCCCCCCATTTTCAAACTTTCTGCTGCAGTAGTATTTATGTAGAAATTCACCACGTTTTCAACAAAACTGGACAATTTTTCTTTATTACATTTCAATAATTTTTGCTTGAAATTGATGTTTGCCCCTAACTCAAATAAACTGGCGAATTTACGTAGAAAAGTATTGCATTTACAACACAACTGGGACCAGAAACAATCATGGAAAAAATGGTTCAAGTTAGGTAGAAACATGAGCGAAAAATGTGCAAGCAATTTTCAACCGTCTTTACACCGAAATTTAACTATTTAGTTACTTTTATCGTCGTGTAGTTGAAGCTAGCCATGTTGAAAAACGATTATTTTCTCCCATTCAATTGTTGTGAAATATCGGATAGCAGGAAACGTAAATAATACGTTGAAAATTGGCTGAAAATATTTCAACAAATTTTCAACGTATTTTTTACGTTTCCTGCTTCCCGACTTTTCACCACAATTGAACGGGGTATTTTCAACCAATTTTCAACGTATTATTTACGTTTCCTGCTACTCCATATTTCACCACAATTGAATGGGGGAAAATAATCGTTTAATAGCTAGTTTCAACCAAAGAACGATAAAAGTGAAAAAATAGTTGAATTTTGGTGGAAATACGGTTCTTCAAAATATTTCAACCAATCTCCCATATTTCAACGTTAAATAAACGTACCCATGCTGCATGGGTAGTATATCACGATAAATGTAAGCAACGTTGCCAAGAAATTGTATTCACGTCCACTTCACGAAAAATAAACAAACTGTAGAAACAAAGCAAAATGAACAAGGCCAAAAGCTGGTAAAGAGGCCACCAAGTTGAGAGTGGTTCGGCCGTTCAAAGGAGTGATATTAAAACACCTAAACTAACTAAATAAAACAAATTACAACAAAATTAAATCCAAACCAAAAACCTATAAAGAGGTGACTAAGTTGAGAGTGGTTCGGCCTACAGACAGAAGGTAGTAGCAAAGTGTTGAAAACCAATTTCTTGTTGACGTGGCACTTTATTACACATCTGCACGGTAGTGGAGGTAAGTCTAATACACAATTAAAAAAAAAAAGGAGTGATATCAAATCAAAAAACACTAACTGGTGAAAGGGGCAGCCAATAGTTACGAATGGTTCGGCCCTTCAAAGGAGTGATATTAGCACACCAAAACATTCGCCAAGTTAATAGCTTCGAATAATACTTTGGACGTTAAAAATGAAAACGAACATTGCTACAGAAAGTTCTAGTTTTCATTTAACCTTCGAACTATTAAGCGGTGCGATTAACTTAACGAATATTTTGGTGTGTTGATATCACTCCTTTGAAGAGCCGAACCATTCGGAACTTGGCGGCCCCTTTTACCAGTTTTGGTTTTTGATATGATACTTATACCAGCAACCATTGGGATTTCGGATTGCTCGAATCTTGAGACACGCTGGTAATTGTTGTAGCATTAACGACGAGGAAACAAACTAGTAGAAAACAATACCAGAAAAATGCACTAGTGCAATATTGGCCTATGAAAGCATTAAAATGATCAAGTCCGTCTTTACGTTGGGTTCGTTTAATTTACCTAAATAAAAGTTGATGTTGCGTGGTAATAGAACACTGGTTTATTGTATAGTTTTTACGTCCTCGGAGGCAGCTCATCTCCGGCAGCGCCTCGAACAAACGCTGCCTCCTCGGATGTTAAAACCATACATTAGATCACTTATTACCATACTTTTGCCGTTTTCATTGTTGTAAGTGTGCATTCTAAGTCCCGTAACCTAGCCACTTCCAACAATCGCTCTATCGATGAATAACCACCCTATGGGATTTAACATGGGGATGAGCGGACTAGCTAGCTAGTAACTAGTAGTAACACATTTGCAACGTTATTGAGGGTCAGATTTTGCGTTGAAAGCTTAGCTGGCATTACCTACACGAGTTAATTTTTGTCAAGTGGGTCATAGATCTCGATTTCAATCCAATTTAAGCTTGTGTACCGCATTATTATTTTCCCCCAAGTACCTGAAATGTGCCCAACTCTGCTTCAGGATATAAGACACTTGACGCTATGGCGTCGAGCTACAATGGTTTACAACCTCGACAATTGTGAATTGGTGTGATGTTTGTTGCCTAACTTGGTGCGACACACTAGCGTGTATCTAGATACATTGGACACTTATATTAGCATGCCCAAATGAAGAGTATAGGACTCCAGTATACTGTATCCACCCAAAACCAAAACTGAATAAGAGAAGCCGCCAAGTTTACAAAAGGGTCGGCCTTTCAAAGTAGTGATATCATTCAACCAGGGAAAGGCCGCCAAGGTTAATCCTATTAGCCAAGTTAATCGCACCTACTAATAGTTCGAAGGTTAAATGAAAACTAGAAGAATGCTACTAGCGGTAGCAATCTTCAAGTTTTCATTTAACGTCCAAAGTATTATTCGGTCACGGTGCGATTAACTTGGCTAATAGGATTAACCTTGGCGGCCTTTCCCTGGTTGAATGATATCACTACTTTGAAAGGCCGACCCTTTTGTAAACTTGGCGGCTTCTCTTATACCAGTTTTGGTTTTGGGTGGATATCACAACTTTCATAGGCCTGAGAAGGTACAAAAAATCCCACGGTGTAATTGTCACCTCTACCTTTTTTGGCTCGACGAGGTATTTTATGTCTATGAATTTTCTCATTCTTAATTTTCACATTTGCTATTGTCATTCCAAATAAATTAATAACAAACATAATAGTATGGTAACTGCAAGGACCTAATAAGTTCTTAATAAGTCCTGTGTCTTATTGAACTAGTAATGAGAAATTTATTCGGGTTGTGGGGCAGATAATTCATTTTGAATTCGCGTAGCGTAAAAAAAAAATGATTTTGATTTGGTGGAGAAAAAAAACGAGCAAACCTTTGCAACCCACCTGTGCATTTTGTTTCCTAATCTTCTTTACAGCAAAATTGTCCCTTTCATCGTCGTAGGGCAGATAATTTAGTTTGGATTCGTGTACCGTAACAAAAAACTGAACAAACCTTTGTAATAAAAGATATTCCGTCTCTTAGTGAACCATTCCATTCTATGTTTTATTGAGGCTCCAGCCTAATGTCATGCGCCCCAAAACTACAATAATACACTACCACCTATTTGCAACAACAATGAATTCTGACAATTAGGTACTGAAACTATAAGTAACACTTAAGCATGTTATAATCTACTGTTGGATGACAATACAAACAATGGTTACAACAATAATTTTGCACTTACGAGCCACTTCAGGGCCACGTGCTTCTAGCTGCAACCCTCATTTTAGAAGAAGGCACTTCCCTATATGACGCTTTACCTGTCTACCGAAATTTAGATCTGGCAATTTTCCCTAATGAGCTGTAGACGTGTCGTTATACCCTATGAGAATTAACATGGGAGCCTGCGGCCTACTTACTAATCACCAGTAACACAAATCAACGTTATTGAGAACACTTTCTCTCCATGAAGGACACGTTTCCACATTTTCGTGTTGACGTTTTCTTCGTTACTGGACCCAAGACACCTGATTCAAACGATTTGCAAAGTTTTAT
>JAHWFP010095767.1:0-28681 GCA_023313725.1 Lithobius niger
CCCCCCCCCCCCCCCACACCTTCGAAAAAATGGTCGAGTTGTAGTGGGCGCGTGTGGAAATCAACATATTTCAGTTTGGCAACGTTTACCTCAGTTGATGGTGTGGCTGTTTCAGGTGGAGGGATATGGATCTCTGTGACGTCCAAGTAGTGTTCAAGTAAGCGTTCGCTGCCCAAGCTTCTCTGCTCGTGAGCTAGCTGGTGGCAGGATTCGAGGTCAATGTATCCCTGGCTGTAAAAAGAAAGAAAGAAAAAGAAAATGAGAAGCAGTCCCCCCCCCCCCAACCCCAACCACCCCCCTCCCTTTTTTTTACGAGGCAACAGCAATAATAGCGTCACCACTAGCGTCACCAGCTTGGTCTGAACTCCTCCCCCCCACAACCCACCCTTTCAAGAAATGATTTTTATTTCCCACTAAACCTAAGATTGATTATTTTGTGACGAACGACGTTAAAGTTAAAGGTCGGTCAGACGGATAGCCGTGAGGTATTTTATTACTTCTATCACCGTAAAGAACTTGTATTGCTTTCAAAGTATGTAACGGAGCCACAGGTCCAGGTGCTGCACGCGTCGCAGTGGGATTATTCCTGTCCACAGTCATGCCTTTCACGATCGAAATTTGGATTGTGCGATCACGGACGGGCACCCAGGAACTTCGTGAATTCTGAAATGGTGGCAACCGAGTGTTTCATCAGGTCGATTCAAATGCACGAGTTCACAGATCTCACAGATTATAATTTAAGATTAGGCAGATGGGGTGGAGGAGAACTTATCTCAGTTGACCTTGTTCGTGGTACTTATTAGCAATTACGTTTGCAGGGAGGCTGATTTATTTTAGCTATTATCCTTACTTTGATTTAAAGATCGTTAACGACTTAAACGAATATGAAAGCAGCAATTTACAGTTTGGTTTAGTCCATACAATTATTACAGAATAATTTCAAACAATTGACGAAATTGCGGGAACGGCGACACACTATTTGCTTATAGGGACAGGTCATTATGGATCACTTGCGGGAAGGGGGCATCCATTTTTGAAGCATGCATTTTTAAAGGGTGAACTCCCATTTCGCCAAAAAAAAAAGCAGATTAACCGTTTTGCTCTCAGGGGCTAGACCGTTTCGCCAAATCCCGTTTCGCCAAAAAAAATTTGACAAATTTTACGTACACGAAATTTAATACCTTATTTCTATCGTGGACTTATACACTATCACACTCCAGCTCCATGTTTCTATGTAATGGGGCTTTAAAAAGCAAACATTCAACAGAGCCAAACACTGCTAGAATAAGCCCATTTGATTTATTAGCGTTTTGAAAACTGGAAATACAGACGGAAAAACGTGCGCTTTAAATATAATTGTTTAGAATGCGCTTGGGCGTCAATACGTCAATGCCAAGGTTATCTTTTAAGAATAGTTAGTTATGCACGTGATGGTTAACCTTTTCCATACGGGAATTCCCGTTTCGCAGAATCCCGTTTCTCAGAATCAAATATTTTTCAAAAATTTAACATTGCAGTAGTTAAAGAGGCATGCCTAATTGTTAGTAATTTTTGATTAGTTATGGTTTCTGATGTTATGTGTTTAGCCGAGGCGAGCGCGGCAGCGCAAGCTAGGCACGTAATTTGAAACAAATTATTTTGAAAAATGGGATTCTGCAAAACGGGTGTTTGTCTATAAATGTCTGACCACGATCATGTTATAAATGTTCGTGTTTAAATGTTTTAAATGTTTCGTGTGCCTAAAATTTCGTGAACGATATTTGGCGAAACGGGACGTAACCCTCTAAAGAGGGGATTGGTAAAAAAAAAAAAAAAAAACTAAATACTAACCAAACTAGAGGGAAATACAACATATCTTTAAAATGGCACTTCGAAACAGTGGCGGATTTAAGGAGATAGCCCTGAGGGGGCAAAGCCCTACAAGGCCACCTGCCTTCTCGAAATTCTGAAGACCTTTTTTTTTTTTTACCTAGCTGAAACCCAACAACGTTCTTTGTTATTAGTTCTATATTTCCCTGATGCTTCAGGAATGAAGGCCCCTTTCACGATGAAGGCCCATGAAGGCCTTTTTATGTTGAACGCCGGGGGGGGGGGGGGGAGGCTTGTCGTGTCTGCCCCCCCACCCGTTAAATCCGCCCCTGCTTCGAAAATCAGTAAGTTTTTACAACGGTTTATGCGTCTTCATTCTAATAAGTATTTTTGTCAATACTTTTTCTTAAAAAAAGCATTAGCATCTACGAGAATTCCTCAAAAAACTTACATTCACCAAATCAAAAGTTAACTTGGTGCAATTACTGTGGATACAAAAAAAATTTAAAGACCACATCTTTGAACGAATGATTTCAAGAACATATTTTTAAATCAGTCTTGCCTATTTCTTGAAAATGTAGCTTAGTTTCATATAATTGGGAACGAGTCAATCTGTAGTCAATCATACAGGAAATATCCCACAGCTCAATAGGCATTAGAAACGTTTACTTGGTGGGGTGAGGGGGAGGAGTCAGATCATTTTCAACCTTAAATGGGATGGCGGGACGGCTGAACATTTTTATCATGGTCTTGGAGGGGAAGGGGCAGGGAGCATTTTTAGATGAAATTTTCAGTTTATCCAGCCTTTTCCTCCCTAGCCGTTAATGACCGTTCCCTTAGTAACCTGCATAATAATCTCCGCGGGTATATTTTCCCGAATAGTGGTACCCCACTTCCGTTTGAACTTTCACACTCGTTCTCCCTTTCTCATAGTTTGT
This sequence comes from Lithobius niger, assembly GCA_023313725.1. Classification (NCBI taxonomy): domain Eukaryota; kingdom Metazoa; phylum Arthropoda; class Chilopoda; order Lithobiomorpha; family Lithobiidae; genus Lithobius; species Lithobius niger. The sequence continues at coordinate 2,748 of JAHWFP010095767.1, forward strand.
ATCTCCCGAAAACAAACACTTGTTAGCATTACTGCAAAGCTCTTTGGCGGCTTTAGGTCGTGATATCAAACGCCAAGCTCTTTCGCCAAGTTAATCCCACCCAGTAAATAATTGGAAGATTAAACGAAAAATCGTGGGAAAAATGCTTACTGCGCATTTTTCGGGTATTATCGTTTGTAGTATTAATCGGTGGAATTGACTTGGCAAGAGAGTTAGTCATGTCGCTCTCTATGACTGTCTGCATGACTGACAAGCTGTTACTGTGGTACACCAATGGAGTAGTGTGGTACACCAGTCCACCAATTCCTTCTGGGGTGCCCATTGTACGGTCCACAGTGCCTGCGACTGTTGTCCTGCAGCTCAAGGTACGTACGGTACCTTCCTAAACGACCAATTAGAGCGAACCAAACGCACCAATGTTGGTGACTGTTTGGCTTATTCCCTGATAATAGCCGTGTTGATGCGGCTTGATTGACGTCACCATCGTCAGTGATGGATCTGTTTCCGGCAAAACTGTTACCTCGCGCATGCTCAAACCTCCACCCCAGCAAACCACCTCCCTGAGATGGTTCGCAATTTAGCATTGCTCTCGCCTGGTCACATCTATTAGCCAATCCTGGCCAAATCCATTAGCCAGGTCTGGTCGCGGTGGAGGTATGACGTGTCGAATACTCTGCAGAGCTCGTTGAGCTGTGTTGTAGTTTAGGAAGGTAATGAACGGCTGATGCAACATCAATGCGCACGCGCGACGTCAAGTTTGGAGCCAAACTGTCTCTAACAGTGGTGTGTTCTGTTCGCTCTGTTCGGAGCTTTAGGAAGGTACTGTCTGTCGTTGCAAAACGTTTAGAGTGTGTGTAGGAGAAGGAACAATGCTGGAGCACCGTAAGTGACGCCAGGGTGGGCTCTTGAGCAGGCTCACAGAATTCTCTGTTAGCTCTGTTAACGGAGATGCGACTTCAGACATCGTATGACCTGTGTGTTAAATTTGCAGATGCAGTTGAAGGAAGTACAGATATCTTATCTCTAGAAGGAATTGTCGGATTTTACCACAAAGCGATTTGATTGGTCTACAGTCAGAAATTCCTCGACCCCACACCCCTCCTTAAATGGTTTGATCACTAAACAAAGTTGATCAGCACGTGCAGCCCAAATCTGCATATCGCTAGTCTGAACTAGATATTGTAAGATTCCAAGCTCATCAATTATGCGCGCTCCTAACCAAGGAGGAGCCCAGAAACGCTGGAAGTTCAAGTGATAGACAGTTTCGCCAAATCTGGTGTTCAAGTCATAGACAATTTCACCATGAATTAATGAATGCTGGACTTGGTGGCTTTGCATTTATTCTAACCGGCTTCGTTTATTATGGCAACAGTAAGTCAAGACGAGTTCTCATATTTCCACCGAACAGGGTCGTGGCTGGGATGGGAGAGGAAGTGATGAAAGGGGAGGCCCTCGCTGAAAAGGATTACCGAAATCCCAAAGAAAGAAACTCTGGATCCATGAACACAACGGATGAACCGAGAGACAAACTTTGTACCAAACCTCAAAAGCCCAGACGTGAAGAGGCAAGGAACTAAAAAAAGAACATCTCGTCGAAAGCACAAGTCCGACGATCTGACTCAACGGATTTGGCAAACTCGTTTCCAGTGCAAAATGCAACGACTGGCACCAGATGTTACATCAGGCTGAATGGACCAACCGTTTTCTACGATCTCCAATACAACCAGTGCTGCAGATAGCCTGCAGTCATCACCCACACTAACAGTAAAGTGCAACGATGGAGAAACATGCAGTACCTTCCTAAAGCACCGAACAGAACGAACCAAACGCACCACTGTTGGTGACAGTTCAACTCATTCCCTACTATTAGCCGTGTTGCCGTGTTGCCGTGTTGCCTACTATAGCCGTGTTGCCGTGACCTGCCTACGTCAACCATCGTCAGCGATGAATCGGTTTCCGGTTCCCTCACGCATGCTCAAAAGCTCCACCACTGGCAATCACCCGCAACCACCTCCCCGAGATCGTTTGCAGTTTGGCATTGCTCGCGCCTGGTTACATCCATTAGTCTAGCGTGGTCCAATAAATTAGCCACGTCTGGTCACGTTAAAGGTATGACGTAACGAGTGCTCTGTTGGGCTTGTTGATTTTGTTGAGCTGTGATTGCAGTTTCGGAAGGTACTAAACGGCTGACGCAACGTTACCGCGCACGCGTGAAGTCAAGTTTGGAGCCAAACTGTCTATAACAGTGGTGCGTTCTGTTCGCTCTGTTCGGTCGTTTAGGAAGGTACTGACGGACTAAGACGCACCTTTGGGGCGCAAAAACACACAAACACAATGAACTGAGACGCACCTACAGGACGCATACCCACACCCACGAACTAAGACGCACCTTCTGGGTACAAAACACCAAGTGCAAAGTGGAAAAAAAGAAGCACAAGCAAATGCTCGCATGAGCATGAAAGCATAAACGCATGGGAAAGTGCAATGCAGGCATAATTTGTAGGGAGAGGGCGCGAACATTTTCTCGTCAAATGCAACACATTGTAAAAGGTTAAGAAACCTCGAATTTCTTCTCATTGTATCAATTTCTGCAATGAAAGGTACGCGGGCCAGAATCAGAAATGCATAATGTAACGTGGCAATCCTTTGGGGCGACGACTGTCCAACGATTTGTGGAAAGGGGGGATCTTGTGAGGGTACAGAGGCCTCCCGGCTCCACGCACACTCACACAGGTGGCCTTTCTCAGCATAGTTACCACAATCGGACACCACCTAAATAAAGAAAATCACAAGGTAAAGGGTAAATGAAGCAAGCAGTCTGCATTAAAGACTGGCCTTGTGAGGATACATAATACACTAGTCTGAGAAAGAAAGAAAAGACAACTGCCCCGACTGGGACTCGAACCCAGGACATCCCATTTACTAGCCGGACACTCTAACCGCTGCGCTACTGGGGAGGGTACTGGCTACAGGCTCCAGCCGAGCTAAGTAGCTGTTCAATCTTTCTCAGTGGTGACCTAAAGATCACAAACATACATACAAGGAGTGAAAGCAACATTGCTTCTTGGCCTCCACACTAGAAGTAATGCAAGTAGTAAATAAAGTAGTAAATAAGTTTTTCTTTATTTACTACTTGCATTATTTCTAGTGTGGAGGCCAAGAAGCAATGTTGCTTTCCCTTCTTGTATGTATGTTTGTGATTTTTAGGTCACCACTGAGAAAGATTGAACAGCTACTTATCTCGGCTGGAGCCTGTAGCTAGTACCTGCCCCGGTAGCGCAGTGGTTAGAGTGCTCAGCTAGTAAACGGGATGTCCTGTGTTCGAGTCCCAGTCGGGGCAGTTGTCTTTTTTTTCTTTCTCAGATTTTGTATCCTCACAAGGCCAGTCTTTAATGCGGACTGCTTGCTTTATTTATCGGATACCACCTGTTGGCGCAGCGAGTCAGTTGAGACGAGATTGAACAGAGAGTTGCAACGTGTGGCTGCTGAACCTCCAACACGATTCCATGTCTCTCAGCCAGTAAAATGTCTTTTTTCGAATCATAAGTGTCTCAGAATAGTGCGTGAGAGGAGAGCTAGCCGAAATTTGGCCGGTTCAGTCCAACACAGGTTGGGATCCCGCCATCAATCCATGCGCTGAAGCTGCTAGTGACGTAATGATGACAGACACACATATTCAGCGAAATACTGAAGATTTTCTGTGCTTTGTTTGTACAATTATATCGAAAAAAGTAAAACTCTCGACCTGTATTCTTGAGGTAGCCTTATTCTTGACACGATCGTTCATTCTTGTTCTTCATCTCGAAAGTGCCCATCATTTCTTGACCTTGGCTGCAGGGCCGTATTTACCAATAGGCAGACTAGGCACGTGCCTAGGGCCCGAGAAATCCGAGGGGCCCATTCAAGATGAAAAGAATTTTTTTTTATTCAAAAAATTTCTTTTTCGTTTTAACTTCCATTTCTTTTTCACTTGTGTTTAACAAACATACCAAACCAAACCTTGAGGTTATAAATGACGTCATGTACGAAAGAGAAATCTTATCTTCCAAATATATTATCTTAGCATCGACTAAGGTTCTTACTGTAATCTCCATATTTAAAAGCTGAATCTAGTTTGTAGCTGTCTAGAAATATATAACATCAAGAATTTATAGGGTTGGGGAGGAGAATTTGTAACTGAGACCCCTTCTGAAACGTCTTAGATACGTTCACATTAGTTCAGTCTTAGTTTATAGAGGGCGCCACGTGTTTTATGTGGCAATTTCTACTCAGTTTATAGCCTAAACTTAAACTAAACTAAACGAAACTAGCTTATATTTAAGAATTATTTAGCCTACTTTAGTTGTAAACTTAGTTTACTTTAGATTTGGGCTGAAAAATGAGCAAAAATTACCAGATAGAACACGTGGCGCCCTCTGAAAACTCGGACTGAACTAATGGGGACGAATCTAACGTGTTTCAATAGGGACTTTTTAGAGTTACAAATTCTCCTCTCCAACCCTATAAATTCTTGATAATATGCTATAGGTTGGGATGAGATGTACACAGCAAACTCATCAATAAGACAGCCAATAAAAACGGCTCCAATTAATTAAACAATGTGAGGAGACGGCAATTCCCAACTAACTGTACTCCCGTCATGCAAATAGGTCATCCGTTCCGTTTGTTTAATAATCTTAGTAATTGCATCACTGCACTGCAGGCTGATGCAGACTGCAGTCCAGCAGAGCGGCGTAACAAAACCAATCGTGAATGAATCCGATCAAATCAAATATCAACTCGATTCGAAACCTACTTTAAAGTTAGACCTCAGTGACGGAATCGGCGCAACAAATTGATTATTGAAGGTAACTCATGCCTCGAAGATAAAAATTTGCCGAATTTTTGTAGTTTTGTCAATTTTGACCGACTTTCCTATCCTATTATAATTAACAATCCAATACACTATCACTAATGCAGGCAGCTGAAACATACTGAAGTATAAAACTGTATAATGTATATGTTCTCTAGATATAAATCTTTGTTTATCTTTTGGATTTTTTGCATGAAATTGTGATGGAGGGGGGGGGGGTGCGGGGGAGGGAACGGGCCAGGGAAAGGAGGCTAATTGGGGGGAGGGCCCAAAAGCACTTCTGTGCCTAGGGCCCACACAAGGGTAAATACGGCTCTGCTTGGCTTGCTTTTTAGAGAAAATACAAGACACGATTCGTTTATTTCTTGTCTTGACATCAACACTGTGCAATCAGAACCAAGCGTCTAACTCTCAAAAGTGGCGTTACTGCCATGCCCTCCAGAAGAAAGTTCTTGTTTCACTGGTAAGGATTTGGTGGCTTTTTTTTTTTCAATAAAATTTTATGGTGTTCAATACAGACCATCAGTTTTCTAAGTTTCTAAGCTTAGATTGGTGAGACACGGCAACGTGTGTTGTGTGAGGTTTGTACGCAAGTTTCAAAATTTGGATTGGTGTGACGTGAAGGCGGCGTGACCACCAATTTATATTTTATGTGAATCCACTTTGTTTTATGTGAATCCACTATTACCCCACTAAACTAAATCTTGTTCGAGCTTTTTGTTCTGATTACATTCTAACAGCGGCTCTAATGGTTTCTCCCATAAAACTTTTTTTTTTCACAATACCCCCATGTCGTAAATCATTATTCCTTTCCCCTAGCGAGGTTATTATTCTCACCTCAATATAATCATCGGAACGATTTTTTTGACATTTTACCTTCAGGGTTAAAAGCCAAAATGAAGCATTTTACTCCCCTTATTCATCCCCTCTTCTTAATCTCTTCCCATTCTCCAACCTCAGTCCCCTCCCGTTTGGCTCTTAACACTAACCCATAACCTGTTCTCGTGAAATCAAAATACTTGACGCTCGTCAGGTTTAATCGTGTTCTCAGATAGTAGTGGGGGTTGAAGGGTACACATTTTTTTCGTAGTTTTCTTATTATTATTTTTTATTCGGTAAATAGGCCTAACTTTAATGGATCGTGAGAGGTGAAGCGGAACATCTTACTGTGCGACGACGTAAGTGCAATTTTGTTCGAGATTTTTTTATTAATTTTTTTTTTCTTTGTGTTTGGCATTTAGGCCTAAAAAAAAATTAAATAACAATGACAATCGTGGGTCCCATCCTCCATCGTCGGTTCTTCCCGACCGCTCAAGCAACAAAGATGACCGACCTAAAAACTTTGACCGGTGAAAGCAATTTATACGAGCGCCGTTACATCGTTACATGATGCGTCATTGTTATAATGGCGCTCCCACCAATGTCTTTAGTGTTTTTCTTTCTTTCAATTTTTTTTTTTTTTTTTGCCAGTTGTTGCTATCCCCCACAACACTCCATCTGTTTTAGAAAGGGAAAAAAAAAATGTTTATAAAAAACTGTGGGGTAGTGGAATGTTGTTCCGATGAGTAACTCTCACCTTCGAAGCAGCAAACTGTGTCAACTGTCGGTTGCTTACCAGAGGGCAAAAAAGAAACTGGCGATAGCAGAAAAAAAAAATATTTCACTGAAAGTGCAAGTCAGTCAGCTGTGAACGTAAAAGCACGATTCTTCCCTCAAGGGAAGAAGTATTTCTCTTAAACCGTTAGGCCTATCTACAGCTTGGATTAAACACACTAAAATTGATTTTTTAAATGTGCTTGTAAATTTACTTTTATTTATTTTTCTTCCTTTATATTGTAATTTTGGTCGGGGGAATCCACTTCCCCGTAGTCTCCTGTAGCGCTTCGTACATTCACAGCCACATTCGGATCTGGTATTCACCGCTTATGGAATATTAAGCAGTTTTCAGATACCAACAATCAACATTGTGAACACTGAAGTTCCTGTATGTCAATCTGAGTAAGATTCCCCACCACACTTAAATCTGTACCATGGGGGCAAGATAGCCTGATGGTTAGCAAGACCGTCACATGCGCCATAGGTCTCGGGTTCAAGACCTGCCTCAACCACCCCTGGCATTTACGGGAAGAGAAGGGCCCTGTGATTTCTTGTGCTCATGTCGATTGTGGTATGTAAAAGAACCTAGGAATTTCCGATGGGATTACCACCTAGCAAAATCGTCCCACTCTCCTTCTGGTGCGCTTCAGTAGCAAAGAACTAAAGATCAGATCCAATTGTCTGTTACTGTGTGTAGTGCTACCTAATTTGTGAGCTGGGCAATGCGGAGAGCAACCTCTGCTTTCCAAAGTACGTTCCCCGCCTATGTAGGATTTAAAGCATTTAACCTGGTCGGCGACGGAAGGGGAACCTGGTAAAGTTCTTGCAAAGATCATAGGTTGTTCTCGGTGTGCCATCTCCCCTTACTAGACTTCTTTTACTTCTCAAACGTCTGGTTTGATTCTAGTATGAAGATCAAGTAAGTTGCTCTCCCGGAGGCTGAATGTTTGTGAACTTTACGTCACAACTGAAAAAGCTTTAACAGCTGCTAAGCTCGACTGGAGCCTATAGCCAGGGTCCGCCCCGGTAGCCCAGTGGTTAAGCCACCCGGCTTTGTATGTGGGAAGTACGGGTTGTGTATCTGGTATTCTGAGAAAGCCATGGCTTTAGCACGGTTTGCTGTCTCTTAACGTCAAGCAATGATCAGCCTCAAGGCTCCAAGAAATTTATTAAAAAATAAAAAATAAAATAACTTTTCCCATTCAAATCTAAATAGTGGCTTGCCCGGGAGTTGGAAAGGAGTGTCCGGGGGGGTAGGGGGAAGAGCACTGCATGCAATTGGCTTGTGAAAATCAGCTTGGACGGTGGGAGAAGGCTGTCAGTTCCCACAGCGGGGTCCAGCGTCAACCATGAAAGTTTTTTGTTTTAATTTGCTTTGAAAGTAGCAAAACAGGGATTCGAACTCAAGTTTTAACTATTATACACGTATATGGGCAAAACATTATCCATAACATAAACTAGAATACATCCCATAATGCTGAAGAATGTTGGTATTTTGTCGTTCAACTTTGCCGGGCGTTCTTGACAAGGATTTTGCCGTAGTCCTCATCATCCGGGTTATCGATGAAGTTTGCTTCAAGCAGTAAACCGAGATTTGTCACAGTTTAATCACCATAAAAAAAAAATCCTGAATTTCAAACTGGTGGAGTTCATCATATTTACCGACCCGATGCTGGGGGTCAGCGTAACAAAAAATAAGCGACAACAAGAGATTTTTTTTTTCCTCCCAAGAGGAAAAAATTCAAAAAAAGTACATAGTTTATTTATGTTTTCAAAGCTTCGCGCTGGAGCACCTTCCGAAATGATGACCGCACGCAGATCAAGACAAAAAGTGGAAAAGTTGAAGGCTGAGATTGGTGATTGGTCAGGGGAATCTGTGCGGGGAGGGGAGAGGGAAGCGTCGTTCAAGAGGGGGGCGCGCCGGGGGGGTATTCAGTCGGGATAAAATATCTTTGGGGATAAAATGTAATCTACATGGCATTAATACGTATCGTATGTATTTATAAGCATAAAAAATACCTACCTTCAAATCACACAAAACGACTACCAAAAAAAAAATAGTTTTACATGTTTGGAAGGAGCGTCGGACGAAAGTCTAACTTGAAAATCGTCTACTGGGAAAATTGTCTAATATCTGAAAAAATAAATAATCTAGAAAATCATCTAATCGGAATATCATATAATGGACTAGCATCGTACCCGGCTTCGCCCGGGGAATTGTTTGACCCGTGGTTGTTTCCCAGTATTTGCTCGGTGCTGCCTTTCCGTCAATCGTCTCCCTCCGCAAAGCAATGTTGTAATCAAATAGTGGCTGTAACACAAGCACTGCCCCACCAACGGGCATTCCCCGTTCAGTCCCCTCCCCACTCCCAGTAGCGTGCGAAAAATAACTGTCCGTCGTCCATGACGTCATTTAAGACATGCATTTGTGATGACCGCGCAGAGCAAATTGTTAGTCGAGGCAAGAATGTGCCAATTTCAACTTCACGTTTTCATTGTTCCCCTTCTGGGGGTCGTCGTTGTAGTTGCGGGGGTGCAGGCACCCCGTTTGGTAACTATTGTAATACTTTTTTTTTCTCTTTATCAGTGGAGGAAGATGTGGAAGAAAAAGAAGCAAGAAGTCCACAAAATTACCAGTTTTAACAAGTTTTCGTCGCGATTTTTTGGTTTACCGACTTCCCCTTTGGGGGATAAAACTGGTCGCTAAACTCAAGGCTCGCACAAACTTGAAGGTTTGCCTCAATCCCAGCGATAGGGACAATTTTTCTTGGTAATTTCAATCGGAAAATTCCTAGCATCTAATACATGCCACAATCAACATGAGCACGAGGCATCACCGAGTCCTTCTCTTCACGAAAACGTCAGGGGTGGCTATGGTAAAGCTCGAACGAGGGACCTCTAGCACTTGAGACGGTCGTATTAACCATCAAGCAATCTTGCCCCACCATCGTGCAAACACTGGATAAAATTAAATTTAAAAAAAAAACTATAAAACTTGAAAAATGTCGATACTGGAAAACACGAGAATACATCTGAAATTTAATTTTAGTAGGCCTACTATAAAATACTGGAATTGCTAATAGGGAAAAGCCGTCCCCCTCCTAATCCCCCTAAACTATTTTTAAAATCGGCAAATATCATCAGCATTGCTTTTTAAATCTGCTCAAATAAATTACGGTGTAGGTCCTCTATTTCGTTACTCCACTTCCTCTAATGCGCCCCTCCCACCCGGGGGGGGGGGGTGTACACCTGTTTCACCGAATCCCGTTTCGGCGAAAATTAAGCCCTGATTAAAATTCGGCAAAAGGGAAATTGCTGTTTCGCTTAATCCCGTTTCGCCAAATCAATAATTAAAAAAAAAATTAACATTGGAAGGAATTTGTGATTAGTAGTGGTTTCTGATGTTACGTTTAGCTGCAGCTAGCGCGGTATCGTGAGCGAGGCACGTAATTTGAAAAAAAAAAATTATTCGGCAAAACGCGATTTAGGTGTTTCGCCGAAAATTAAGACACTAATTAAAATCCGGAGAAACGGGGGGATTGGCAAAACGGGATTAGACGAATCGGTCATACCCCCTTCCCTCGGGCCATACCTAGAAATATTTTCTGGAGGGTCAATTCGTAATTTTTGCGACCCTCGCTCCAAAAAAAAAATGCATACTTTCGCAAATCCCTGCAGATACTTTTTCCGTCTTCTTCCCCCCCCCCCCCCCCCCATCCCCCACAAACTCGTCCAAACTGTCAAAACCGCTTGCTTACTGGAAAGATTGAAAAAAAAAGGGTGACGAAGTTAACCTGACTCGTATTTCTTATCTTGGTCAAGATTATTACTAGCCTATGATGTATCACGTGCTGTGGAAGTTTACATTTTTGTTTTTGGAAGAAAAAGTCAAAATCTTTTAAAATATTCGGAAAAAGTCTACTAAAAAAATTATTGGCTCTAATTACGCTACCGTCAGCTTTGTTTGGGCTCCGAAAAATCCCAATTAATGTCACTATTATGTTAGTCAATTAGAAATTCATCTCAGCGAAGTCTATTCCACTTCGTATATTAACTTGAATACCTCTCATTCCATTCTTGCTATTAGTTACAATACATTTTTTTTTTTTAGCTCAACAAAATTATCAGCAATGTCGTTGACAATTTCGACACTATATCGATTCCTTTCAAAGTAAAACATCTGGTAAGGACAACGACTTGTCAATAATTATAGTAGTCCATCGAAGTAAAAGCAAACGTATGACCCGTATCATACCAGGTTCGCTTTGGACGGTGTCATAGTTTATGCTGGTGCACGATGATGGAGAGTAACTTGTTTTATGGGTGTATGTCTGGTTTTCAGCGTACTTCTTGCTAAATATTGTGCCCACGACGATGTTTTGGGTAGTAAAAACTTACAGTAAAAATGTTATACTTTGCCTTCTTAAAGTGGCACTATCACTGATAGAAAGTGCAGAATCGGGCACTATCTAGTACCTATCACCAGGAGCGCATTATATACACGTCCTCTTATATTTATGCTACCCCTGCTATCACTAATTGAAAGTGCAGAATCGGGCACTGTCTAGTACTATCAAGAATTTATCGGGTTGGGGAGGAGAATTTGTGACTGAGACCTCTTCTGAAACGTCTTGGATACTTTCATAGTAGTTCAGTCTTAGTTTATAGAGGGCGCCATGTGTTTTATGTGGGAATTTCTACTCAGTTTTTAGCCTAAAATTAAACGAAACTAAACAAAACTAGCTTGTATTTAAATTTTATTTACCCTAGCTTGGTTGTAATTTAGTTTACTTTAGATTTGGGCTGAAAAATGAGCAAAAATTACCATTTGGAACACGTGGCGCCCTCTGAAAACTCTATCTGAACTAATAGGAACGAATCTAACATGTTTCAATAGGGTCTTTTTAGAGTTACAAATTCTCCTCCCAAACCCTATAAATTCTTGGTACTAGCTAGCATTTGTTGCATCAAACGGAGGAATGCACAACGCCATTTCTTCTAACGAAACAAACAAGCCAGGACCTCCTTAATGGCGAAATACGTCCTGGTGCACCTGGGAGCAAGCTGTAAAGGTTAACAAAATCACTGCCTCTAGATGGCGCCACAGTATTTTCGTACGATTTTCAGTCAGTAAAGTGCCACAGTCTAGAGTTCAAAGCTTACCAAAAAAACTTATAACATTGTTAACGTTTTTTTTTCTTTTTAATAGGTCGAGAACGACACAGGTTTGTTTCTCTTCAGGAGAGATAGATTGTACTACGACCCGAACTGCAGTCAACTGCATCTTAAAGTACATGTTTGAGGTAAGCCATTAACATTAGCTTACCCCTTTTGGAATAAATCCCAAGCTTTCACCCTGGGTGGATTGCCATCAAAACGCGGTCAAAAAACCCTGAACACTGGAGTGTAATTTAAGGCGGCCATGTCGGATGTTTAATAGGCCTATTCTCGTAATCACACGATAAATAAATGATAGGCTACAAGAATAATTGCTTGCAACCCAGCAGTGTTTCAGGTTTAAATTTGCAACACTCCCGTCGGGTGGCCGAAAATGTAATGAAGACAGTGCGGGAATCAGACGGGGTCTTATTGGGATTCGCAGAATGGAGATAAAAACCCCGCCGCCTAATAAATGGATATTTTGAAGTGAGCGGGAGAACTAGGCGTTTTACAGCGTCATTACGGTTAACGGGTACGTGGAATAACACTGACCTACCTCCACCCCCTTCCCCTCCCTTTTTGAGCCCCAGCGTTTATTCATGGGTTGTAAAATCTCTTGAGTGGCTGCTTTGTCTGTATGTCCAACCAATTCTTGCTTTGAATTACCCTTTACTTTATGGCAGTCAGTAGCTAGGCTCGTAAAAATACAGTCTGAAATGCGTGGAGAAGAATTGCTGGACGACTGACTCACTGACTGACTGACTTATCGTAGCTGACCGTTCAGCACCCTCAATTTTGCAGTTGAAAACTAAAGGATATCAGAAAAAGGCAGCAAACTTCACGCGTTTTCTATCTGAAAGTTGTGCGTTTTATAACAGTACACTAACTAATACTATAGTTAGGAGGTGTGATTTCTTTTTGCACTTTTTAAGTTCTATAAAAGTTGTGATATCCAACCAAAAACCAATATTAACTTTAACTTTATTCACGAACATCCGCATTGCCACAAGTGACTGGGTGTTCATACAGAAATGAAAACAAAACACAACATTTTAAACTTATGCAGTTAGCAAGAAAATAATGGATGATAAAGTAATCAGAAAAGCACGGACAAAAACATACAGTATACGAAAAAGAAAACACTTGCGATAAAATACATGCAATATGAAAAATCGTGCGGTGTGAACTTTTTTCCCAACTTTTTTCTAGCTGGTACCAAGAAGGTCTTAAATCTACCCCAACTGCGTCGAACTTTTATAAGAAAAAGACCTAGGCTTTTAAGAAAAAGTACTAGTCGTAGAATTAACCTTTGTTTCATTTATCATAATTAGGCCTGGCTGGCACAGTACCAGTTTATAGAGCAGTGACAAAACGTAGTATTATTGTGTATAACTCTATGCTGGAGCCTTAATGGGTTAGCTGCAAGGGGCACTGCAGAGAGAAACAAAAGGGCGTTATACTTAAGCCGATGCTGTGAAGAGTGATTTCTTAGACCTAAAACGCGCGATTTTTGTTGTTGGAGAAAACAACGTTATTTTAAGCTTAAGAAATCCGCTCTTCCGTTGTTTTTCCCTCCATTTTTATGTAGTGCACATTGTAGTTATGCCCTCCAAAACCCATACTGCTGCCAATATGGCGGCAAATGTCACTGCTCTATAGACAAATGCACATGACGTTATGCCTAATTGTAGCAAAGGCTTATGATTGACCTTGCTAGGAAAATATATAACTACCTTCCACATGAGCCTAATTACTATTATCAAATTCCATATGCTCCTGCTATTATTTGTCTTAATGAAGGATGACACAGGATCTGTTCATAGGTGAAATTCGTGGCAAAATCACACAGGAAATACTAGTGCACAAACGAGTGGTCAAAGTCCGACCAGTTTCGGATGACACAAGAACACTGAGTTCAGAGTTAAAATTCTTGGGAAATTCATAAAGGAAATCTAGTGCATACGTAAGAAGCAAGTTCTTCTGGCCTTGTTGATAAAGCACGTCACTTCCTTAATCAATAAGCCACTTCCGAAGCAATAAATAACAAGGTAAGCAATAAGCAGACCATCAGGATTGGTTGGCACGGAAAAAGTTGGGAGTCGGTGGGGTGGGAATTCCCACCTTTGCTAAGGGGCGTATCCCGCATGGCATGAATGGTGCAGCTGAATCCAAGTTCTTGCTTACAAATTTTCTTTTCCATATATATTAAAGGTATATATATACCTCCCAGCGCCATTTTTCTCGATCCTCCACATCAAGTACGGCCCCAAAGGCTTATTTACTTACCGTTAGTCTTTCCCTTGCTAAAATTCCGTTTTAAAATGTGGCATCTAGGAGATTTTCTGTTGAATATTGTTAACTAAATTTAAGAACGACCCGTTCCTATATGATCCTTTGCTCGCCTAAATGACCTTGAAGTTTTATCTGTGTGTGCGCAGTACTAATTTTAATCGTTTGCTAATAATTACTATGAGATCAAAATTCTGAAATACTAATGCAGTAAAAATTAAAATTAATTATTCCAAAAGATCGCCGAAGCAAAATTATAAGACACTAGTCTAGAAAATTATAAATTGTGATTTTAAAATACGAGAATCATTACAATTTGTGACGACACAATTAATGAGTTTACGCTGGCTTGTCTATTAGGCACAATGCCAACTGAGATAGTAGTTGCGTTTTTCGCTGCGAGGAACGAAGCTACTGTCTCAGTTAACCTTGACTATGGTAAATGCGCGGGTGCGATTGGCGCGCAGCTGTTATAAGGCAGGCGGAAGGTTATAAGGCAGACGGTATGTTGCTTTAAAACTTCTCCTGAACTGTTTTAACTACAAAAAGGAAAAATGTAACACAATGCACGACCATTTTTCATTATTTAAAAATATGGTGGAAGTAAGCTCATTTTATACCTGTTGGGATGCTAGTTTCCAGCGCCATATTTTTGGTACCCACACTTTCGCTTGGGTTTGAGACTTCAAGAACAGTGACCCTTTGACCAATCTAAAAGGAAACTGTCTGCACCGCGCACATGTGCAGAGCTGTAATTCGTACTAGACGCAGCCAGAAGCTTCTAGAAGTATAGAAGTCCGAATACAGAAGAAGCTGTCTGTATCCAGGGACGACCATCTACTATAAACCAAGAAGCGGATCACCCTAATCGGCTCTGCTTCGGGCTGATGACCATGCTACACGTCTTTCCAAATGTTACTCGCTATTAATTTCTAATTTTAACCCTAATATGAATATTACTCCTTCTAAATGCGTTTCCCTAGATTAAAGCCAAACCCTGTAGCGGGATTCGAACTGACGTTCCCTTGGTTTGGAGACGAGGATGCTGACTACTAGGCTGTTGCCGCTCGCTTTGCTCGGGGCCCTCACAAAGTTCGCGTTGCGCACTGAGACTTTGTTTTTTGCCGTTCAGTAACCGTCCAACATACTGTACCGTTGGGCATTAAAGGGTTTATCAACTTTTCACGCTATTTATGTATTTTCCCTCAACAACAATAACATCGTCGAAAAAAATACGCGTTGATGTAATAAAATTTGGAATAGCAAACCCATACCACCATCTCCTACTCCCGCCCGCCGCGCGCCCCCCCCCCCCCCCCCCCCCACAAAAAAGAAGGCCCACATTCGTGGCTTTGTTTCCCTGTAGTGCGACGATGAAAACTTTTCTCGTAAAATGCCGAACGGCCTCTATCAGATCCAGTGTGAAATGTAAACCTATACTACTCGACCGTGCGAACGAACTTGACTCGCTACTCGCATGCCAGTCGACTATCAACAAGTTTAAAGGAATGTTCCCCCTAGCGCACAGTGGAACCATTTTTTCCGATCCTCCACATCAAGTACGGCCCCAAAGTTTTATTTACTTACCGTTAGTCAATACCTAGCTAAAAATCCGTTGTAAAATGTGGTGTCTAGTAGATTTTCTGTTGAATATAGGGGAACTTTATTTACGTTCGTTCCCATATATGATGCGTTGCGCGATTAGAATAACCATGACGTTTCATCTGCGTGTGCTTGTACTAATTTGTTAATAATTACCATCAGATCAAAAATCTAATACGATAAAAATGCGATAAAAATTAAAATTAATTATTCCAATAGATCGCCGAAGCAAAATTATAAGGCACTAGCCTAGCAAATTATAAATTGTGATGTTAAAATACGAGAATCATTCCGATTCGTGACGACACAATCTTTAACTTGATTCTGTTTCGTGTACGATTCCCAAAGCCAACCGAGACAGCAGCTATGTTTCTCGCTGCGAGGAACGCAGCCACCGCCCTAGCCGACCTTGGCGCTGATAAATGCGTGGATGGCGATCTGCGCGTGGCTGTTATGAGGCAGGCGGAATGTTATAATGCAGGTCGGGTGTCCCTTTAATATTTTGATGTGAGTTACAGGGCGAGTTACGTTAGTAAGATGGCAGCACTCCTGCTGACGGCAAAGTGAGAAAGCTACAACGTCAAAATTTGTATGGACTTGAATGTGACTACTTTGAGCTAGTAAGAAACTTGTGTATAAACATCAACTCGCATGCGAGTACACTCGCACGAGCGACACGTCCCAGTACTTGCCCCAGTCAACTAGCCTAAAGGTGTACATTAGGTTAGTTGACTGTGTCGAGCACTGGGGCGCGTCACTGGTACGAGTGTACTCGCATGCGAGTTGCTGTTTACACAAGTTTCTTACTCGCCCAGACTACTGTCAATGCAAGCCCATACAAATTTTAACTCTGTACCCGCTTCCACACTTTACCCCACACTTTACCCCACACTTTACTTCCACACTGGTGGGGTGCAGCCGTCTTATAAACGTAACTCGCCCGCTGACTCGCATCAAAATCTTAGGGCACGTTTACGCAGCGACTCGCCTTTGCATTCTCGCAGCTAGAACTCAATCGCGATGGCAAAGGTGACATTGCCATGGTAACAACGCTAAATGGATTAGCTAAATCCGACATCGTTTGAGTAAACACTTTCAGTCTTATAATCCGTGCCAATAATATAAAGAATTCCTCATGACGAAACAATTTTCCCAAACCCTTCTGAACTCACGCTATTTGCTGTTTTCGTTGCGAGGCGGCAGACATAAAACCGCCGCCATGTTGGAATTTGAGGTGTTTTCTAGCTTCTAGCTGCGAGAATGCAAACGCGAAACACGTGCCCTTAAACTTGTGGATAGTCAACTGGCATACAAGTAGCGAGTCAAGTGCGCTGCACGGTCGAGTACAGTATAGGTGTTCACATTGGGAGAGTAAAGGGCGAGAGCAAGTCAACGCGATTCGCACAGTACTCGGCCCAGTCAACTAGCCTAATGTACAGTACATCCACCTTTACAGCTATACAGGGTAGTCCACACAAAACTGACGACCCAACATTTTCTAAGTCCATCCTTTTTAGTTATCACCCCTCAGAAACAGGAGGTGACCGAAACCTTTTCGTTTCATTAGATTTGATTTCTGCCCTCTCCTGGTTCTAAGGGGTGCTAACTAGAAAAGTTGACTTGGAAAATTTTGGGTCGTCAGTTTTTTGTTGGCCACCCTGTATGCTGTACAGTTCTTTTGCGGTTAGGTGTTCAAAATATCATGGTCAAGAATAAAGCACGTTGGGGTTCATGACTGAAATCAATACGAACTGTGCAACCAACCATGCATGACGTTCGGTCTGTATCGCACTCGCATACATACACGCTTATCGAATTCTAATTAATTAGTTTTACGCTGGTCTGATACCATGAGGGGTTGAACAACCTTTATCAGTGAAGGCGTAACTTTTGATTTGAAGGAGAGAAAAAAAACCCAACTCCACACGTTCAAGTGACAAGGTCGATAAACAATATTCATTGTCAAAGTTTCAAGTTTATCAGCTGTGTGTTCTCAAATTACGCGTGGCACACGTATTGTATTTGGAGCTGTGACTAGGTTAATGAAACTGATGGTGTCATATTATCCATGTTAGTCTCTAATCATGATGGTGACTACAGTTACTAACACCATTAGCAAGCTTACATCACGTTTGCAGTCACGGTCAGAGTAAACCAATTCCCCCAACTTGGAAACAATGAGCAATGAATGAGAAAATTTGGAAAGTGTTTTAAAATTTTTTAACTAAAGAAAAATCCCTAAACTGTGACGAAATCCATAGCCCAGCATTTTACTTATATTTACATTCTTTCCCCATTAAACGTTTACTCGTTATTCTAAAAGTATACTAAATAAAATGTGAACAAGCAGTGGCGTAACTAGGGTTTTGTAGTGAGGGGGCAACACTGGGCATTTAGCCGAATGCTGTGGAGGAAGAACCGAATAAGAGCCCCGGAAGCTGATGCATTTTTTCTATTTTCCGGCATTTTCTGGCCTTGTAAAGTGCCGTTGGAAACATTTTTATAAAACCAGTTTTGCTGCCTGCATTATACGCATAAAAAAATTTTGTAATGTAAATCTTGCAGTTTTTCATACTTTTGTTAAACACTGATACTTTGTTAGAAATGTTGGGAATTTTAAGGAAAATGTATAGTTAGTAATTCTTAGCGTTTATCTTTACTGAATTTCGTATTTCTCCGTTTGTTACCTGGTAACTTTACTGATTAAAGGAGAAACAGTAGAACTAGGATGAAAGTTGCGTCTTTGACCTCAAAATGCAGCCATCTAACAGTAAATAATTTTTCAGCTATGGATAAAGTGACTTGGCCAATTTGCCGAATAAGCTTTTAAAATCTCACAGAGGGGAGACGCCACTAGTTACGCCATTGTGAATAAGGCATATATAATTCACGAGTGAATATAAACAAGAGTAAATTCTTGGTATAATACAAGTTCTTCTCTGGCCAAAGAAGGCGGTTACGGCACCCTGGGTCATAACCATGCCGTCCAATGTCGGGCTGAGCCACGTTTTATGATCCGTCATTTCCTTCAAAAGGGTCCTCCATCTCTACCCCCACCCCTCACCCACAAGAAAATTAAAATTATTTGTCGGGTAACATATTCCTGGTTACGATTTTATTTTTAGTCCAATATAAGGTAATATACAATGAGCTCAAAATTTGCTTCTTTGCTTATTTTTCGTACTACCTAGTGGACAGACACAAGCTGTATCGCTAAGGTTTGGGCCAAGACTGACTAGTGTTTCTACTACAGTGGTGAAAACTTACTTAAATTATAAAAAAAAGTTTGGGGTAAAGAAAATTATGATTTTCTAGTCCAGTCCCTGATGCAGGCAACTGACCGTAACCAGGGAAGGGCCCACGTTCTGCATTAAGTAGGGGGGGGGGTAGGGATAGATGAGGCCAGTTCGAGCCTAATGCTGCAAGGATACCGTACAAAAACCCTTGCGTTTTTTTTTTAGATGTTGTGTTTTTTGCCTTTTTTGATTAAATGTGATGCTTTTACAGGAATTTCTCATTTTTAGGGAAAATTCTCCTTTTTAGAGAAAATTAATTAAAACCATACGCGTAAAATTAACTAGGGTCCAAACGGCATCTACCAGCAAGAAAAGCTACTAAAAAAAAGGTTCCGAGCAAAGTTCTAATACTTTCTTAGTTTTGTATACATAAATGCAGAACGTAACGGTTTTCATTTGGGGTAACTGTAGCCCATTCATGAATTTAAAAAAAAGGAGTGTTATTGTGATACCAGCGGTTTAACCATAAAAATAATGTAGTAAATTGATAGTGTGTACTCGTCCGCCAGCATTCTGCGAGAAATAAAAATAGTATTGTATGAAAGGTTTATGTATGTTCTGTGTTATCCATTCTATAGATGTAAGTTTATACAGTGAAAATTACAAAACCTATTACAAGAGGCTGACCCTCACCCCACAACAGCTGTTGTCCGTGCGTGGTGTAGAGTGTGAGGGGGAGGGGCCAGCAGATAAAGAAAACCAAACGAAATGAGTGGGCGTTTAGCAACAACTCGTCTTTGCATACTCGCAGCTAGAAGCTAAAAATCGCCTGAAATTTCAACATGATGCTGTTTTAGCTATGCCGGCTCGCAACGAACACAGTCAATAATGTGAGTTCAGAAGCGGTTGGACAAGTTATTTCGTCAGGAGGAATTATTTATCTTATTGTCACGGACTATAAGACTGCAAGCATTTACTCAAACAATGTCGGATTTAGCTAATCCTGATAGCATTGCTACCGTGGCAACAACACTTTGCCATTGAGATAAAATTCTAGCTGCGAGAATGCGAAGGCGAGTCGATCCCTACACGTATCCTGACGCTTGTCAGCGAAAACAAAACTGTATCTTCAATGATACTGGCTAATAGAATGTATAAAAAATGTATAATATTAAAGAAAGTGAAGAGAAAAGTAAACATGCAATGACAATTCTCATAGAAAAACTCTAGGACAGCAGTTCAAACGTGATTTAGTCTTATATTTAACAGTAAAACGTCAACCAAAAAATAAACCAAATTGGTGACAACATCAAAATTTACAAGAAATAGTACGGAACGTTCAGCTCACACTGCTCAACATGTTTTCCAAGGTATGTCTCTGTTTAGATTAATCAACAGCCCAAATAGATGTTTCTGGGTCGTGTGCAAATTAGTATGTATATTATCGCTTTAAGATGAAATTCGTAAATTAGAAAAAAAAACAACCCAAAAAACCATAAATTTGGTGGCCGCGGGAACAGCCGGCTGAAATTTGTTTCTTTTACCTAGGAAAATGTAAATTACCTGTGAATTTTTGCATTTTGTACTCGTAATGCTGTGTTACATCCCAGAGTTTTAAAGTTGTTTGGATGCTGCAGAAAAAACCAATAAATACGGACGTAAACCTATTTACGTTGCCTTTTGGATTTGAATGTCACACTGACTAAGCGGGGAATCAAACCCCCGACCTTCGGAACCAAAGGCCGGAGTCCTACCGCTCAGCCATACTGACATGGCCCATTTATTTAACACTTATCGAGCCCAATTGGCTTTCTGTCCCGTTTAAAAAGCTCAATACGCATATAAAAAGTGCATCTTTTTTCGGGGGGGGGGGGGGGCGGTCAGAATGTTTTTGTACCTTGATTAGTGGGGAGGTCAAAATTTTGTGAGGTTTTGAAGGGGGTGGGGTTCATTGAAAGTTTGGTGGTCCTATTTTCCTTTTGTCCACTCCCCCACCCCCCTCACGACCATAAATCATGCCCGGTCCCTGATAAGCTAGCTTAATCCTGCTCCCCCACGCGAGTTTGTATTGGGGGCCTTTTTAAAACGTCATGGCACTTGGGCCCAAGGGCTGCCAGTCCGGGTCCAGCTGTTGGCGTATTAATTTATTTTCTTCAAATGAGTCAAGTTGCTCTCGTAGTTATGTAATTCTGTCGTTCTTTGCTCAAATGCAGGCCTTATTCTGCATATGTACGATAATGGCGCTAATTTTGTTGCCTGTAAAGAAAGTAAGTTATATTAATTAACAATATTAACTTGGCCTATAATTTCCAACGATCAGTGAGATCCAGTGTGATCCAGTGTTATTATGTCTAGGATAAATCCCTTTCTTTGCAAATTGTGGAAAATGCAAGGGGAAGGTACAGGGATGAACAAAACTGATGGTGGATGCGCTGATTAACGAGTGAAGCGAACGGAAATCAGCGTTTGTTAGCCAGTATGCGCAAAAATGGGATTGAAGAAACTTAAGCGTGTGGAGCCGTGTTAATTTGGGTGATGTAACGGCTAATAGGGCAATGGCAACTGGAAAATTATCAGTGAGAAAATTTATAAACATAAAATTCTCCAGAAAAAGGTAGAGATGAAGATAAGACGGTGTGACCTTTTGAGCGTTCAATCCTATGAAAGTTGTGACATACACCAAAAAGGTTCGGCCTTTGAAGATAGTGATATCATTCTACCAGGAAAAGGCCGCCAAGATTATTCCTACTAGCCAAGTTAATCAAACAGAATAATTCTTTGGGCGTTAAATGAAAACTTGAAGACTGCTACCACGAGTAGCAATGTTCCAATTTTCATTTAACTGGAAAACGATATATTAGTCGGTGGGATTAACTTGGCTACTAGGAGTAATCTTGGCGGTCTTTCCCTGGTTGAATGATATCAATACCTTCAAATGTCGACCCTTTTTGGAAACTTGGTAGATTCGTATACCAGTTTTGGATATCTGGTGGTTATCCCCTACAAGTACAGAAACGTGTAACGAAAAACATACGGATATGGACAAAAATGCATTTCGAAAGCCATTATACATATACTATAACCAAAGTTTATTATTTTATTATTATTTACAAAATATGTAGCAAAGGCTGAAAGGTATTGCTGGAGAATAGATGAAAATAAGGCTTAAAAACAGAGTGATCAAGGCGACACTGAAGGAGCCCATTGTGTTACAGTTTGTAAAAATACTTGCATCCAGTTCATTACAATAGAGCAGTGACATTTGCCGCCATATTGGTACCAGTATGGGTTTTGGAGGGCATAACTACAAGGTGCACTACATAAAAATGGAGGGAAAACAACGGAATAGCAGATTTCTTAGGCTTTAAATAACGTTGTTTTCTCCAACAACAAAAATCGTACTTTTTAGGTCTAAGAAATCACTCTTCACAGCATCGGCTTCAGTATGACGCCCTTCTGTTTCTCTCTGCAGTGCCCCTTGCAGCCAACCCATTAAGGCTGCAACATAGAGTTACATACAAT
Source organism: Lithobius niger (assembly GCA_023313725.1). NCBI lineage: Eukaryota > Metazoa > Arthropoda > Chilopoda > Lithobiomorpha > Lithobiidae > Lithobius > Lithobius niger. The sequence goes on from JAHWFP010095767.1 coordinate 25,005, forward strand.
AATACTACGTCGTGTCACTGCTCTATAGTTGATGGTGGCCACATGAAAATATAAGTTTTTACTGACTTCCAAACGCACAGAGAGGGTTTTATAATTTGAAGTGATGTCCTCTCGTCATATTCTTTCAGGACAACCATAATATACGTATAAATTGTATGTTACCACGCTGGCAGAAGAGGGAAAACTATTCCTTGGGAGATGAGCAACTCCCAGGTGAAGAAACGAGAGTTGTTAACTTGTGCCCAGTAAGCCTTATAATTTCACAGACTCGATCCTGACAATCTGGTTTCAGACGAGCGTACGAATGTACAATCGTACGGTTGTACACGTACAACGGCCACTGTAGTGTAGATAGACACTGTGTAAATCGAATCATTTGACCTTTAAGTTGATGGTATAAAAGGTTCTCCCGCAGCACGCCTGAACCTGGAAAACTTCCCCATTTCCATAACGACCAATAGCAGGGCTCTATGCTCGCTTACCGGTAGCGTAGAAGTCACTTAAAATTAAACTTCCCCAATCGATAATGTCACGAGTACGTTGACCCAACGAGGGAAACTTGAAAATGGTGAAGGGACAGCGGAAGAAAGAAGCAAGAAGGAGGAGTCCGGTTCCATAATATGATTTTTGAGACTGGTCAAACTACAATATGGCGACGATCGCGTCTTTCTTCGTCCATCAAAGCTATGGTGGACAATACCCACAAAAGAGCGGGCTCTCTCTCTCTTTTTCAAAAAGGAACCTTCGATTGTAAGGGGACTTTTTGGCCATGTCAAGCTATCTTACTGACTGATGAGGATTCGAGATGGGGGCTTTCAATTTTTTTCAAAAAAGGATAGGGATCGTTGAGGAGACAAGCGTTGGAGGTGGGAGGAGGCGAGAGTGGTAGTGTTTGGGGGTTAGGGGTTTTAGGGGGAATTGGGGGGCCACAACAATTCTACCCCTCGTCTGCTTCTTTCTTGAATAGCCAAAATTTAGGGGCCGTATCACAAAACCCCCAAGGAACGTCCATTGTGACTTGGCGTCCAGAATGTGCTACCTCCACCATAACATCGCTCATAATCAGCGTACAAATGCGATGAAATATGGCAGAAACTCACCCATGTGACGTCTTGCTAAGATGCATATTGTGTTAGGGAGGGTGTACAAAATGTATTCTTTCACTGTTTCCCTTCTTTTTCCCATCTATCTTTCCTTCTTTCTTTTATTCTTACACCCTTAAATCTGAATGAAAAATGTCACCAGTAATGCTCGGTGTAGCCAACACGAAAGCTGTTTGCAAGGAAGCCAGTCAGTTGTCGATGTGTTGGAAAACTTGAGTTCAACGGACTTGAGATGAAAGAAGTACGTGACAACACACGTAAGACATTTTTAGATACGCAAGACGTTGTTAAGTTAAGAAATAAGTTCTGTTTCCACCTTGTATACCTGTGCTCCAACTTACCGATTACTGAATAACGGCGGTAGTGCGGTGTCGCGAATCGAACACGTCATGATTTGTGGCTTCAGGAGGGAAACCTTAAAGACGCCGGTTCACCATTTACATAGCGTTGCCTACATTCTAAACACAGCATCCACGTTCCAGATTCTCCGTAATCCAATAGGCTGATGTGGGTCACGTGATCTCGTTTTAGTTATTAAGATTCGCGACGCTGCTACGAAGTGTTGTTCCTTTTTTAAATTTATCGCTATTTTCTTTATATTGCTCGAAGATTCTACGGTGCTGCATCTAGGGGTAGAAAAGGTGAAAAGACGCCTTTAAGGTGCCTATATTCTCCGAATGACAGAGGAGCATATAGCGCCGTCTACCATTATTTAGTTCTATGAAGCACTTGGCTTCAACAAGCGAAGGAATGTGGAAATAGTTTCATTTTACACAACAAGCCACGTGCCTCCTTAATAATTGAGTGTAAAGTTTGTGCGTCCACGTGCACCAGGGAGGAACGGTCAAGGTTAACGATACCACTGTCACTAGATAGCGCCCATTTAGCGGTTCAAAATCTGTGTTTCAAAACGGTCACCCTTTATAAAAAAAAATAAAAAAAGCCCCCTTTGTTACGTTGGGCCATGGCCACTAAACTAACTGGTCCGCTCTACAACGATATTAAGGGGGTAGACAAAATGGCCGCCATGTCTGGTTCATTTCGTCGAGGTCTGTTCTTCGAGGTAGCAACGTTGTACGGTGCGACGCGACATCTATTGGCGGCTAGTGACGGTTTTCGAAATAATAATTTAAATTTTTACGTAGATTTTGGTGGAAAATTTTTTATTATTTATAAGAGTATTTTTAAACGGTGTTTAATATCACTCAGCCACAGTTAAGCTATTTCACTGCGTTTGCAAAAAAAAGCAGTTTGTACGGCGGGTGTCGCCCTCGGTTGACAAAATGCGGCAACTCAATCGCATCAGCGGCACTTTCGGCGGCCATATTGCCAACCCAGTCTCGAAATGCTATTTTCATTCAAGATCCGGCCAGTACTGTAGATAGCCCTGGTTGGGCTTAACTTTACCACTTGCTTTCTGGTGCACGTACAGGCACCAACTTTACACTCAATAATTAATGAAGCACGTGGCTTGTTTGTTTCATAAAAAGAAATTTATTTATGTGTTCCTTCGCTTGTTGAAAGTAAGAGCTAGACAGAACTAAAGACGCTGCAGCTTGTCATTTGGTGGCAATCCCCCTTTAAGCGAGGATTGGGGTAGCGAGCAGGGGTGCCCATCCGCCCCCCCCCCCCCCCCCCGTGAGTATCTGAAGAGTTCCCCCAATAAAAAAAATCCTTCCTAGCAAAAAAAAATTCAGTTAAAAATATTGGATTTTTTTATTAAATAAGATCTAAAACGATCGACCTTTTTACAGAGGTGCAATTATTATGTCTGGGTCGGCGGCTTTGAGTTTTGTAATTTCCAAAGGTGGGGGAATTTTTTTTAGGTCGTTTCGTCATTTTATTTTATTTTATTTTTATTTTTTTGTTGTATTACATTTCATTCAATCATTCCAACAAAATAAAATGAAATAAAATGATGAAACGACCTAAACCAAATCCCCCCTCCACACCCCGGATTTGAGTTGAGGAGTTGCTCCCCACAGTAACCCCCTCCTTCCGGGTACCCCTAGACTAGCGAGTGCATGACCTTCCAACGACCACCCCCGTCATTCCGAACTCTTAGTATCGCGCTAAGCGGTGGGCGGAAAAAAGATCCGTGGAAAAAAGGTCCGAGGAAAAAAGGTCCGAGGAAACGTTAAATAGTACGACTTGGGCACTGAAAAAGTTTGGCTTATAACTTCTAAATTGTTCATCAAATTCAAGGTTAATGAAATATATTTATCAGTCCGAAATAAACTAGCACTACAAAGGCTAATGTCGTAAAAGTTATTTTTTTTTAATGAGATTATTGTTGCGCGTTACGTCTCAATTCACTGCCTATACCTTGTACATGGGTTGCTCTAATACGAAAAAAAGCCTAATCAGGAGACATTAACTCCAACCGGGAAACACAATTTTGGACGCAACCCGGCCTCTCAAAGGATTGATATGAAATTAAAATATTTAACAGAAACTTCAACAGAAACCAGAGCTGAGCGCATTTTCACAATGGTGAGGGTGAGGGTAAATACACATGCGGCATATAATCGGCCGCACAAACATTGCTTCTCAAATTATGCTACGTGTTCCTTC
>JAHWFP010095768.1:0-28016 GCA_023313725.1 Lithobius niger
CTCCGAAGTAGGCAAATTAGATTAATTACCGATCGTGGTGGCAGCGAACCATGATTAGAAGGGTCTTCATAACTTAGGTAGGACGCTGACACTCTTCTCCTAACCGTGCAGTAGACACGCTATGCTGTTTTTCCGCGAAAGTAAAAACCGCCACTTATGAACTTATCTAAAGTAACCACAAGTACGCCAGATTGTCGGTGCTATAGACAGTAGGCACCTCAAGACCCTGTAAGCGCCGCTACAGTGGAGGAGAAACTGAATACTGAATTCTGGTTGGAAGGGAAATGCAGTTGCTCTTGGAGCAAAGGAAATTGCTGATTTTTGGGGCATGGAAGGCCTTGGCTTGGATAGTGCATTGAGTTTGGAACTCATAACAAAGAGAATAGGCCTATATATTTTTTTATGAAACTACAATGTTAGGCATCGCAACTATTGAAGGAAGGGGGGGGGGGACGAAGTTTGTTGCTCAAAATAAACTGTTTAATTGAAGGAAAAGGCTTTTACTGTACATTCGGATGAGGTTACTATGGCTGGAGCCCTGAAATAAATAAAAGATATAACACTGAATGTCCGGTAAAATTTAAAAATAGTTGTGTTTGCCGTTTTTGAACAAGGTAAGGTCCATGAGAAAAATTTACGTTAACGATTGCTTTGGAAACACTAGGCAAAAGATTAATAAAAACCAGCTTGTGTTCGAATGCTAAGTACTATTGCAGCAGCAGATAATAACAAGAATGCAGTCGAAGTTTTCATAACAAACCAAAACCGGTATTGAAGTTCAAAACAAAAACGTCGAGTACGGGTCCTCATACATAATGTGAGTGCCGATTGGCAGCCCCTCCTACAACAACACTAAGCTAGTCGACTTCATGCTTGTAATAAATTCAAGAATACAAATAAATATTTACAAGTTTGGTGGAAAACGGAGACGTGAATTGCGTGCGGTGGCGCTCAGTTTGAGCACTTTTTCAAATGGCTGTGGAGATCAAAGTATGATGAAATTTAATGTTCTGTTTCCCTAGGATTGTAGACAGAGTTCAGTTCTATTAAACTGAGTCGTTTTGAAAACCAGAGTCGTTTTGGTCCATTTTCCGTGGAGTTACACAATTTTAAAGTTGGTGGCTTGGAAATAGGCCTCGCTAAGAAAAAAAAATAAAGTCCCCGAGTTTTGGATGTTTGGTGCCGGTTCTCCTAACCAATCTCAGGATTTTTCATCCTACCTTTACATGACTTTAGCGTATCAAATTCTAGGTTATGGTCTGCTGGCGTATTACTTAAAATAGGGTAACATCAATCCTATATTTTCGTTGACACTAACGGTAATGAATATCGCAAACACCGCAAACAAGTAAGATCACGCACCATTGAGAATTGTGCGGAGCAGTCACCGAAAGCAAATTTTTTCAAGTCTAAAACCGACAAATCCAGAGTGAATATTAATGAGCGAGAACCCGTTGTTTCCGAACTTCACTCAAAATCAAAACATCGCATGTCAATTGGCGGTAAACGTCACAAGAAGCAAATTTCCGCTGACGTATTTCCTTCGAGAAAATCTCTAGTCCAATCACGGCGATCTTTTACTGTTGCTAACAGCCGGCAATCACCAATCAAAGATCAGGCTAGATCACTGAGAAGTCACGAAGCAAGCCGCAAGGTGACAGCTCTATAGCTGTGGGTACACCTCCTCCAAGTTCAGTAGACGCGTCCGATAAGGCAATTCTAGTACCTTTGGCTAGCGATAACAGCGCTCCTGTCGAGGAAATTGTACAGCCAGAAAGGTCACAGCCTCCATTATTTGCAACGGCGCAGTCCAAAGAACTCCAAAACGCGCAAAAAATAAAGATACTCACAGGCGTAAAATTGTGCCATCACCCCCACACTGTGATGAAGCTGCACAATTTCAGAAAACTAATGAAAAGCCACGTTCTAACAGATTAAGAAAAGCACCAGACAAGCTCAATCTATGATCTTTTAATTTAATAATTAACTGGTGTGACTACTACTTCTTCGTTTTTTGTTCGTAACTTAATTATTCGTAAAATCAATGAGATTTTTTTTTTAATCGTGCGGTTAACGCTAAGATGTGAAAAGTCCTTTGTTAGTTTTGCAGAGAACAGACTCTGTTAATTTTAACTGTCCTGTTTTTTTTGTGAGAAAAATTGATTTCCCGGTTTTATCATTCCATGTTTTCTTTTTGTCTTTTCATGTCAAAACATTCTTCCGCACCGGAACCGTTGCTGAGAGGGTCATCAGCAAGCACTCCGGTGAATTTTCTAACCAAAGTAACTACATCTGTGCCAGTTATGGATGACAGATGTCTGACAGCTGCCCTGTAGCATTTTAGTTACATTGTTGCTGAAAATTAAAAAATTAATACAAAAATTAGCTACTTTTCTCATTAAGTGTTAGAAATTAAAATAAAGCAATTTAATTGGTTCCGAGAGTAAATTTCAAAAAGGCTAACGTTTTCAGTCAGTTTTCCATGTTTAATTTTTTGTTTAATCATGTTCAAACAAGAATGAAATCCTGAGTTTATGATTTTGACACAGCTTTCCAAAAGTGTTTAGTTTTTTCTTTGTAAAAGCAAACTTATGTATACTCTGAAGACAGTGGACTAAAAAAATATCTTGCCTATAATACATATTTTCTTTTTTTCAGCTAGGCTAGGATTTTTTTTTTTGTTTTTTTTTGTGTGCCGTCTATTGTGGTGTCGTTACTTGTGGCATTACAATGGCCACTTCAATATAGGTTCCCGTTTGTCAATCCTCCAGCTTCCCATAATATATCTGTCAGGCTAGCTGTGATATATATTGTAATTTAAACTGTACTCCATACTTCCTATCACATGACTACTCCCTATATAACCCCTGCGGACAGGAAGTAAAGCTGTCTCTCCAGTGGTAGCTTACACCAAGGTTGTCTGTCTGTTTATTACTAATGCCGTAGGTTACCCACGCAGTAGTATAGGACTCTATTCCTACATACATTACAGGTTACCCTTGAGAAAATGTCGCCATCTGTCGATTGCGGAGACCGCCGCCAACTCCTCTTTCTCAAAAGTCGAGTACTTGGCCTCCCTCTCGCTTAGAGTCCTGCTGAAAAATTCCACAACGCCGTAGTAGGACCCCATTCCTACATACATTACAGGTTACCTTCGAGAAAATGTTGCCATCTGTCGATTGCGGAAACTGCCGCCAACGCCTCTTTCTCAAAAGTCGAGTACTTGGCCTCCCTCTTGCTTAGAGTTCTGCTGAAAAATTCCACTTTCGTCGGATGCATCCGTTTCAACTCTGAATTCTTCACTGTAATCTGGAAGCTGCAAGCAATCTGCGGATACAATCCTGCACTTCAATTCTTGGAATGCTTTTTCCGCTGCATCGCTCCAGGCAAACTTCGGCGACTTGCGAATCAGAGATGTCAGTGGTTTGACGAGTGTCGCATAGTTCTTAATAAATTTCCGGAAATAATTGGCGAAACCCATGATTATTTGCAAGGCCTTAACGTCTGTTGGGCAATGGTAGTGCATCACCGCTGCGGTGTGCTCACCTTTCATGTGCAGACCCTTCGCAATTATAGTCACTCCTAGAATAGTCATCACAGGCAGACAAAAATTGCACTTCGCTCTCTTAAGGGTGAAACCATGTTGTCGCAGTCTGTCAAAAATCTTCTGAATCGCAGCGAAATGACCTTCCCACGATTCGGTGGCCACTATGATGTCGTCAACATAAACGACACATACTTTTCCGAGGAGATCTCCCAACGCCAACGTGACGGACCGTTTTAAAAACTGCTCTAACAACAATCTAAGTTATCCGTAGCGTCGGCTAAAGATAACCACTGATCAAATAGGCTACGCAATTCAAAGGCATAATCGTGAAAAAGCTGTTCATTTTCTTTTTCCAAAGAACGGAACTTAATTTGAACTGTTTCTTTTGTTTGCAAAAATCTGGCTAAAAGCTTTGTTTTGACTACTTCATAGTTATGAATATCATTCGCGTCTAGCTGCGAACAAACCTTGACAAGAATTTTGCCCATTAAAGGCTGCAACCCTACCACCCACTGATCCCGGGGGACCCGTTGAGTTTCCATAGTACGTTCGAATATGGTTAAAAAAGTATTAATCTCAGATTTAACACTCCATTTAGTTAGTAGCCTAACTGTTTCACTCCCTTTACCAGGCTTTATCACCGGATCGTCGTGGGTGGACGCCATTGAAGTATTTAAAGCATTAGAATTTTGGGCTTCAATATTTTCTTTCTCGTTATCTTTTAATTTGAGTTCGTGTTCACGATCGGCTGCTCTTTCAGATCGTTCGTGCTCACGTTGTGCATCTAGTTGCGCCAACTTTACTTTATCATTCTTGGCCTCTAAGATCTTAATTCTAAGTTCCTCATCCTTTTGACGAATTTCTTGAACTTTAAGAGCTGCTAATTCTTTATCAACGAACATTTGCTCTCGACGCTCGATAGCCACGGCTAATGGGTCTACAAGATCAGAAAGTAAAACCTTCTTTGGTTCTACTGCATCTTGCAAAGGTTTTACTGAATTACTTTGAATATCACTTTTTCCTTAGCCAAAAATATGGTATGCATTTTTCAAATCCTTATTTCGGATATTTGTAATCAAATCCGCAAAAGTGGCCATATTTTCTTTTGGAGAATTAGGCTAATACAAAAAAAAAAACTATTTTTATGAAAAGGCGCCAAATTTACAGCAAGAAATCTAACCGGTTATTAAAGTCAAATTAAAAATTTGTCTAACAACCACAATCCAGATCAATACATACATGAATTTCTTGACCTCAAGCAAAGATGTAAATTTTACCATACAATTTAAGCATTTAAAAAAAAAATTTTTTTTTCTTTAAAACAATTTTTTTTCTTAAAAAAACACTCTCTGGCTTGGCAACAACAAAGACATGAAGTCCTTGCACTAACCTGTACATTCACTTTGGCGTCGTCTTCGTTTCCCAGCGAAGTTGACCCTCAGTTGTTTCTTGGGTTCGTATGACGGTTGTAACAGACATTGGCTCACCCTCGTACCTACCTGTGTGCTGTTGTGTTGTGGTTGACTTTTGTTGGCGCCAAAATCGTTTGTGTAACAGCAAGGACTTTTAGGTTTTGCGCCAAAACCATGAGCAGAAGTGCAGGAGAACGTGGCCAAGTATTGTTGGCCACGATTGGTAAACACTTTGTAACCAAGAACTGGATTGGTTAACGAACTCAAGAGCTGATTGGTTGTCCAGTGGAGCTCTGGATCTGACCGGAGCATATATAAGTCAAGGGCTTCAGAGTCCGATGTTCTATTCACGTAGATTCTTGTGTTGAGAACGAACGTTATAATGTACTCCAAATCTTGTCATGATTATTCCGTATTAAACAAGGTTTAACTACTTCAAGTTTGGCTTCTACATTGAACACACGTTACAGTTGGTGGCAGCGGACGTAAGCCAAACTACGAAGCCCAGCAATTTCACTGGATATCGACCACGGAATTGACGGAAGAGCAGACGTCAAGCCGGGAAAAGTTGGTCAACAACGGCAAGCGAATGACTGCAACCGTGTGGAGATTCAACGGCAGGGACGAAGCTCAAGCCAGACGTGGACGGCAATGAAGAAAACGTGGTCGGCGATCTCGGAGCAAGAAAAAAAAATTGCCAGAAGTTGCTGGAGTCAAGCCGGGAAAGTTGGTCGACGACGGCGAGCGAGGAACTGCAAACCGAGCGGCGATTCAACGGCTGTGACGAGGCTCAAGAAGGTGGCAACAAGGCAACGTGGTCGGCGAAACAAATTGCATCCCACGGCGATCAGGTTGGAAGATCGGCTGAAATTGTGGACTAGCATCATGCAAAAACATCTCCAGAATCGAGATTGGAGGATTTTAGAAGAAAATTACCGAAGTGGCAGCGTGGAAACTCGAAAACTTCAGGGTCACTGGAAGATAACGACGACGAACACGCTTCAGACAGAACCGGAAGTGTGTACCGGAAGTGGAAGTGCCTGGGAGAAGAACTCGATAAGCAACAACTGAGAGTCCAGGAGGGAGTCGTCGATCGTCAAGCAGGTCGTATACACGTTGATTGTGATATTGTGGCAAATTTTTTTCTTAAATTAACGTTAAACTTGCGAACTTGTTTTGAAAATGTTTGAAAACGGGGAATTAGAACCATAAAGCTATTGGCTGAAGAGTATCAGTTAAACGTGAAAACTAGAAGAGCAATTATTAAAGCTTTGCAGGCTAAAATAGCAGATGGATCTTTAGTCGAAAATGATGATGATAGCGATTTCCTTGATTTCCAAGCCGAAGTAAATCGGCAGAAAGAGCAGATTGCTCGAGATAAGGAAGCTAATGCTGTTAGTGTTAACGAAGAAAGATTAAGGCTAGAGCATGAACGAGAAACACAGAAAATTCACAAAGAGCTTGAATTAAAAATGTTTCTAGAAAAAGAGAAATTGCAAAGAGAATTTGAGTTGGAAAAAGAAAAAATTCAACAGGAAGCCAATGTAGAAAATAAGGGACTAGAATTCGAAAGGGCGAAATTAGCAGCTGAGGAGAGAATTAAATTAGCTGAAGCCAGTGCAGCTAGGACTCCCAGTGAAAAATGCTAGAAATCCCAGTAATATTATTAGTGCAGAGTCTAGAGACAAAATGGATATGACACGTCACATGCAACCATTTAAGGAAAATAGTGATGATATTTTGCTCTTTTTACAACTTTCACCCGAATTTGTGAACGATTGAATTTTCCAGAAAATACTTGGTCGTTGAGGTTGTTGTCTTTACTAAGTGGCACAGCTAGAGAAGTTGTAACTAGGCTACCTAATGTAGACCTTAATGATTTTAACAAGGTGAAGCAACAACACTTACAAAGGTTTCAGCTTACATCTGAGTCTCTTCATACCAAATTTCGAAATGCAAGTAAATCTCATAAGCAATCTTATAGTGATTTTGCATACATGATCCAAACATATTACTCAGAGTGGATTAGAACAGCAAAGTGTGGTACGGATTTCAAAAAGTTGGTTCAGCTTATGCTAATTGAACAGTTTTTAGAAAAAGTACCAAATGAGTTAAAACTGTGGTTAGTGGATAAAGGGGATTTAGAAAACTTAGTACAGGTTGCTACTTTAGCTGATGGAGTGGATGGCTAGGCGTCAGAGTGGGACCCAAAATAACCATAGTAGTGAAGGGAATACAGTGCAGAATAGTGACCAAAATTCCAAGGGAAATGGGAATAAGCCTTACTACAGAAAATTTAACTATTACAAGGGCAATAATGGTAATAGTGGTAACAGTAACACAAATCCAGGGTCAAACAATGGAACAGTGGGCCATGGGCAGGCAAATAATGCTAATAGTGGTAATGGACAGCAGAATGCTAAAAATGCACATGCTTCAAGTAATGGGCAAAGTGCAAATGGGGATGGAGGTCAACATGGTTTTAGAAATACAAATGGTAATTCTAAGCAGTTTGAGGCTAAACGATCGTGTTTTGAGGGTGGTGATTCTTCTCATTTCGTCAAAAATTGTCCGAATAAACGTAGTACAGCTTCAGTAAATTTATGCATGACCCGTGGTAAACATACATTTTCTGAACTGGACCATAACATAATAGCAGGTTATGACTTGGAAGGTAAACAGTTCAGAGTTTTGCGAGACACTGGTGCAACACTAAATGTTTTTGCTAGCAAACTGGTAGATCCAGCAAATCTAACAGGGGAATTCATTCAGTTGAGTACAATATTATTCCCCACTCCAGCAGAATTACCAGTAGCAGTTATGGAGATAGGATCCCCAAGTGGTAAAGTAAAAGTTAGGGCAGCGGTTTCACCCTATTTTCCAGGAAATTTTGATTGTATTTCAACTGACAAAACAAGTCAAGATTTCGTTCACATTTGGGCCAGTGTTCGCCGGTGTTTTGGTCCCCGAGTGACACTGGTTTCGTGCGTGAGCATGGAGTTGTTTTGTTGTTTGAGGCGTTGTAGGCCATTGTGAGGGTTCGGTGTCGGCGTGGAGCGCTTTGACAGCTTGTATCGACCTTCTACAGAGCGGGAGTGGCCGTTTGATCTCTGGCTGCCGTGCGTGTTTTTCTTCCGGCCTGTGCACCGCCATTTTTGCACTTCACTGATGCTATGTTGACTGACTTAAGCATGTATTCGGTGATTAGACGGGATCGGAGAAGTAGGGGTGGGGGACTGCTTATCCTGCATCGACCTCAATACCCGGTGGTGTTGGAGGATGTTTCCCAGTTTGCAGAGGGGATGGTTATTTCGATACCAGAATCTAAAGTAACTTTCGTTCTGTGCTACCACCCGGATAGAGATCATGCTGCGATATTGAATGTCTGCAATTTTATTTCGAGATCAATGCACAAGGGCCATTCAAATATTGTTCTTGGAGATTTCAATCCATCCACAGTAGACTGGAAAAGATACAGCGCCGTTGACGGACACCATCGCCTGTTTTTGGAGGAATTTGCACCACTTGGTATGCTGATTCTGTGGAAACCTGGCATCAAAAACAGGAGGAAAATACAATAAGTGCGGGAAATCCTGCTGCACTTTTTAGATTTTATCGCCAAAAGACCAAAACATCTCGTACCTTGCCACATTTCAGGCGTAAAAATTCTTATCTAACGGACAACTTTTCTAAAGCAGAGATCCTTAGTTCTATTTTTGCATCGAACAGGATTGTTGACGATGGAAATAAAAGCTTCCCTATACCACAGATCCAGGGAAATTTTGAGTCCTGCAATGAGGTAGTTTTTACGGAGTCAAATGTTCTTCGAGCTATAAACGTGCTGAAACCAAGTTTTTTGTGTGAGCCGAATGTCTGCCTTCCTTCTCAAACAAATTGGGCCGGAAATTTGCTATCCCCTTGCAAAATTGTTTACCTTATCATTTAAACAGGGAAAGCTTCCTGATATCTGGAGCACAGCATATGTAGTTCCTGTGTTTAAGAAGGGTTCCCCCTTAGACCCTTTAAATTATAGACCCATTGCTTTGACTTGTGTTATATGCAAAATTATGGAGACTATCATCCGAGACACAATTCTGTTGCACACTGAAAAATTTCCCATTTTTGGCCAGGACCAATTTGGTTTCCTACCTGGCAGGTCTGCAGTGCATCAGCTGCTGTCTGTCCTGGATCGTTGGACATCTGCCTTGGACATAGGGGTGGACTGTGACACAGTTTACTTCGATTTTAAAAAGGCTTTCGAATCTGTCGTACATCGGAAACTCCTTCGTAAGGTGAGGAGTTGTGGTATTGGTGGAGACCTCTGGACATGGCTCTTTGCTTTTCTACCTAATAGGTCACAAAGAGTGATTATTGAAAAAACTCTCTCATCAAGTCAAATGGTAACTTGTGGGGTCGCCCAGGGGTCGGTGCTCGGCTCACTCCTTTTCGTTATGTATTTAAATGATTTTACTTTTGCAAACAGTGGCTTCAAATTCGCTGATGACCTTAAGGTAGGCACGGAGAACATCCATTCTGCTTGTTCTCTGGATCTTTGTGCTGAAATACTAAATGTGGAGAAGTGGTCTGAGACTTGGCAGCTCCCACTTTCGGTAAATAAATGCCACTCCTTTCATGTGGGTAGTGGAAGCTCATGTCATGACTACACTCTCAGAAACGAAGTCTTGCCTTCTGCAAAAGAAGTGAGAGATCTGGGAATTTGGTTCTCTCCAAACCTTAAATTTTCTCTACACTGCCAAAAGATTAGCGCATTGGCATTCAGACGAATGGCAGTAGTAAATGCTTTACATCCGGCAACTTAAAAACGCAGGTCTGGGCGTTTAAGGTATTCGTGCGTCCATTGTTGAAATATGCAACACCAGTCTGGTCCCCATACCTTGCGAAGGATATTGATCTGATTGAGTCGGTACAATGTAAATTCACAAAAGGTTTGCCAGGTCTTCGCGATATAAACCATATCGAGCGCCTTTTGAGAACGGGCCTGGAATTCCTAGAACTGCGTAGGATTAAATTTGATCTTCTTACATTTAAAATTCTGAGGGGACTTATCTCTGTTGATTTACCTTTTTTCGACTTGGCACCCAGTCACCACTGCACAAGGGGACATCTGTATAAACTGGCACTTCCGGGTTCTCATCTTGACTGCCGAAAAAATTTCTTTTCCATTCTGGTCATCCCTATTTGGAATTCCCTTAGCACGGAAACGGTATGCATGAGCACAGAATCTGGGTTCCGCATGATGTTGGATGGGCAGTCCCTACACGCCTACCTCAAAAGACCAAATTAGCCTACTATTTTGTTTGGGCCATAATTAGCAGCATCTTTGATCAGGTTCCGGTGTCAGCGGTTTACCTCCCTTCTGGAAACCTTCCACTGAACTGTGGTAAAGTTATTATTATTATATTATTATTATATTAATTCATGGCATTCAGAACAAGAATGATCAGGAGCAGTCAGAATTGTGTAATGTTATTACTAGGGCACAGGCCAAACAACTTCATGAAGCTAGGCTAAGGGAAGAAGGTAAATTGGAAGGTACAAAACATGATGGGCTTGAAAATGTGGCTGGGGGAATGCAGAAAAGCAGCGGTAGGCTAGCAGATTCTTCTGATGTTAAGGTTAAAGTAAAATCTGTAGGTAAGGATCCAGATTTAACTAAGCCAGGGGCCAAAGCCAAAGTAAATGTAGATGGTGCAGCTAGGATTAGCAGTGTGCTATCACCCTTGACTGCAGATTATACCAGTTTAGTTAGGACATCCACAGTGGAGTTAATTGAAGCTCAGAAATTAGATGAGAGCGTAGAAGGATGTTGGAAGGCAGTTCTGGGGAGTAAAAATCCTTCAACAGAATTTCTTATAAGGAAGAGAATATTGTACAGACAGTGGGAACAGCGCACTACGGACTGTGTTTTTGAACAGATGGTTATACCACTTAAGTACAGGAAACAGGTAATTGATGTGGCTCATTCAAAAGGGTGGTCGGGACACCTAGGTAAAAAGAAAACTTTGGCAAGAATTCAGCAGCACTTTTACTGGCCTGGGATGTGTAAACAAGTTGAACAGGCGGTCAAACAATGTGATGCATGTCAGCGCATAGGCAAAACTTGTGTTATAACTAAAGTGCCATTGGTAAAGGTTCCCATAATAAGGACACTATTCAAACGCTTAATAATTGATGTGGTAGGACCAATGAAACCATCACAGCAAGGGTTCAGGTATATTCTAACAATGTTATGCCCCGCGACAATATTTCCAGAAGCAGTAGCTTTAAAGGTAGCTAACTCTGAAATAATTGTCGATGAACTTTTAAAAGTTTTTTGTCGAATAGGCTTTCCGGTAACGATCCAGTCGGACCAAGGCAGCATTTTTTTTTCACAACTGACAACTTATATCCTAGAGAAATGTGGGATTGAGATTGTACATGGTTCTCCTCATAGGCCTCAGTCAAATTCTGTGGAATGAGTTCACAGGAATTTAAAAGACATTTTAAGGGCTTTGTGTTTAGAAAATCCAAATGATTGGGAGCAGTGTTTGCCAGCAGTATGCTTTACTATTCGTAGTTCAATGCATGAAAATGAAGATTCTCCCAGAGAACTTGTTCTCGCCAGGAGAATCTAAGTTCTCTGAGAGGAATCCGACGAAACTGTGTTACAACATTGGGATCCTTCCCTATGCCTACGGCGCTTTTTTACCTCATTAACGCAGTCATTTATGCAAAATATTGCGTCACTTCCGCCTCTATCCCGCTTCCCCCTACCCTGTCCGCGTCCACTCACTCTTTTCTTGCTGTGAACGCACGATTCCATGCAGGGAGGCGGGCGGGCCCTGTTTTGTAACACAGTTTCGTCGGATTCCTCTCAGAGAACTTAGATTCTCCTGGCGAGAACAAGTTCTCTGGGAGAATCTTCATTTCTCCTTCGTAGAATCCTCCTCACTGTGTTACAACATTGGGATAGATTAGGAAGCAGTGCACACCTCGGAATCGCTCCGAATATGGCTGTGGTGACCTTGGTCCCACTTAATAATCAACCAGTACCTACACCCCAGACTACCCAGGGACCCCACTCATCCGCCACCTCGGCGTCCAAGTACGGGTCCCAGAGAAGGGCCCCTGCGCTCTTCAAGGGATAAGGTCCCTCCCTGGCGCAGGCCAACAGCCGGACGAACCAGGCTGCACACTGCCAGTCCGGTGTCACTAGTACTGCCCACTCAACTCGATCCACGATGAGTTTGTCTACGCAACGTCCAATTAAAGGACACGGGGGAAAAAGATACGGAAAGAACGGGCCCCAGTTCACACTGAACGCATCCACAAACTCTGCCCCTGGGCAGCATCCCCACGACCCAAATCGCTGCAATTGGGCCGTCGCCTCCGATGCGAATACGTCCACGTCTGGCGTCCCAAACCACCTACAAATCTTCTGGAACACCGCAGTACACAATCGGAAGTCAAATCTGTCCCAGAAATTTCGAGACAGCCCATCCGCTGTCACATTCAACTTCCCCGGCACAAATGCCGCCTGTACCACACAATCCAACTGACGTCTACGCTGCTCTAGGCAACGGACCATGGCGTTTAGCATCTGGGACTTTGTCCCCCCTTGATGATTCACATATGCCACGGCCACTACATTATCCGAAAGGATTCGCACGACCCGTCCCCTGACCAGGTCTCCAAAAACGTCTAGCGCTTTAAGCATAGCCAATAATTCCCTTGCATTTATATGTAAGGCAGCCTCCCTGGGCCGCCACCTCCCCTGCGCTTGCGAATCCCCAGTGGCTGCTCCCCAGCCCATGTCCGACGCGTCCGTTGTCACCACTACTGCGGCCTCCACCGAGACCCACGATTTTGCTACCACTGAGCGACCCAGAGCCTTCGCCCACCAGTCCAAATCTTCGCAAGAACCGCGCGAGAGGCTTCCTCCGTGCACTCCCGCACGACACCAGGTCACCAGGTCATGTTGCCACCAACGTGTGTGCAACTTGCCGTTCTCCACGGCACACAACAAACTTTCTGCCAGCCCCAACAAGCGTTGAAGCTCCTTAACAACCGTGACCGGGTCTTGTTGCAGCCTGACATCATTCCCAAAAATCGCAACGCCTGCGACGGTACCAGCACACTCTTTTCGTAATTTACGAAAAATCCCAACTTCCGCAAGGTTTCCAACACTCTCCGCACATCCCGCCGCACACTTGCTGCGGACGGGCCTACTACTGCAAAATCATCCAGGTAAATGAAAATTAACACACCGGCCCGGCGCAAGAAGCGCCTCACCACTGACATAAGCTTCATAAAAGTACCCGGGGCTGAAGCCAACCCAAATGGCAGCCCACAAAAACGGTAAAGACAACCTTGCCAGGAAAACATTAACAACCGTCGTGCACCGTCCTTTATTGCCACTGCATAGTATGCTTGAGACAGATCTATGGTAGCCATCCACCACCCTGGTTGTAAATGTTCTACCACCCTTGGTAGTGTATCCAAGTAGCACTTCCGTACAACTACAAACTCATTCAAGCCTTTCAGGTTCAAAATTATCCTGATCGATCCGTCCGGCTTTGCCACTGAAAATATTGGCGACACAAATCCTACACTTCCGTTTTTCACTCTCTCAATTACACCTTGAGCTAACATCTCGCTCAATTTCGGGGCAATCTCCTTCGCATCGTCAAACAACGGCGGCCTCGCCGAAACCGCCCTCAGCGGTGGCGTATTTCCTAACTCTAGACCAGCACCGTCTACAATATCCAACACCGCCGGCGACGCCCCAATGGCCGCCCACTCTGCCCTATGGCCTCTCAAACTTCCAGCACGCCATGTGCTCATCATTTTCAAGCTCCGTTCCAGCGCTTGTTTTCCAACAATCCAACCGCACACACAACAAAACTCATCTACTCCCGCTCGGTATCGTCGATGCCTTACACGCCCCAGTGTTTCGCATCGTCCAAAAAAAAAAAAAAAAAAAAATTTTAAATCCGAGCCATTCGTACTTTCTTATTACCAACACCAACTACTTTTTCCACCGTCCGCCACTCGCGGCTCCCGCTGGTTCGGTCAGCTACCGACTCCGACAATGGGTTTCACATATGAACTCCCAACCACACCTTCTCCATCAAATTCCGTCACACAAACCAAAAACAAATACTACGAACCTGACAATCCGCATTAAACCACTGCCGCCACGTTCTCAAGAAGCAATTATATCCACGTGCGGACGTACTCGGCCGGCCTAACAGGCCGCCACGTTTTTCGTTCCCACAAATTCTGTCGTTACCATGCCGGCCGCCATCTCCAACCAGTATCGATAGAAATACTCACCACCAATCGCGTAGCCTCGTAGCCACGCTGCTTTGCTTGGAAAGATGGCGCACCTCAGTTCAACTGCGAAAACGATCTTTCGAAAAGAATTCCCCTTAGTAATTCAACAATCTTAGCTTAAGAATGTCTGTCTGCACGCGCCAGCGGCAAGAAAAAGAGTGGACGCGGACAGGGTAGGGGGAAGCGGGATAGAGGCGGAAGTGACGCAATATTTTGCATAAATGACTGCGTTAATGAGGTAAAAAAGCGCCGTAGGCATAGGGAAGGATCCCAATGTTGTAACACAGTGAGGAGGATTCTACGAAGGAGAACCACTAATTTCACACCATCGGAACTAGTGTGAAACACACAGTCAGACACACAGTCCTACACACAGTCAGACATGATGGACGCTTCCATGTCAGAAAAATTCGCTCCCGCAATTTAGACATCTTTCTAATATATCTGCTACCATCCACCAGTTTAAAATGGCTATGAATAACTATGAACACACCAAGTACGTGACGGGACCAACAGTAAGTTGTTTAAGCGTTTAAAACTCACTAAAAACAAAATTTTCAGTGAGTGAGACGATTGATCAAAAACGACTCGATTTACGGAAGCCACACAGTGACATTCTGCGTAGGGGCGTTCATTCTGGTGAAAGGCCTTGTAAGTGCAAACTGTGTGCTGCTGCACATGCACGAACAGAGAGTTTGAAGCAGCGTAGTTAAAATTATTCTGGTGCAAAGCCTTCACAGTGCAAGTTTTTGAAATGCTGCTATGCCCGAACAGAGAGGGGCGGGGGAGATGAGGCTTAATGGAACAGAGAGATTGAAGCAGCGGAAAAACATTCATTCTGGTGATAGGCCATTCAAGTGCTTATTGTGTGATGCTGCATGTGAATGAACAGAGGGCTTTGAGCAGCGTTGTAGCATTCATTCTGGTGATAAGCCTTGTAAGTGCAAACTGTTTGCTGCTGCACATGCACGAACAGAGAATTGGAAGCAGCGTATTAATAATTATTCTGGTGCGAGGCCATCACAGTGCAAATTTTTGTAATGCTGCTATGCACGAACAGAGAGCTTGAAGCAGCGTAATAACATTCATTCTGGTGATATGCCATTCAAGTGCTAATGTGTGATGCTGCTTATGCACGAGCTGAGAGCTGCAATTTAGTAGCCTTTTCATCCTGGTGTGAGGCCTTGTTAGTGAGAATTGTGTGTTGCTGCGTTTTGTGCAAATTGGGGTCTTGAAGCAGCGTAGTTGAATTCTTTCCACTGAGAAACCATCTAAGTGTGTATTATGTGATGCGACACTTCTACAGATAGGGAACTTGAAACGTAATACAGTAGCCTTTCTAGCAAGAAAGCTGTTTAGTGTGAATTGTGTGTTGCATTTGTGTAAAATCCAAGCACGAGGCTTCAATGCGATATTTTTTCGTTTTTCTTAAACACATCCATGGCAGCTACCAGCACGCCGTTACCTACTAAGAGGAATACTAGACTGCAAGCAAAATTAACTTTGAAACAAAATCACTTTTATAATATCGGCAGGCAGAGATCCAGTAATACTTTTGGACACACTAGGTCCAGGTGTCAGACGAAAAGGAAAGCTTCCAATAAGTCAGTGAAACCGAACTCCAAATCACTAACCAAGATTGTCCCGCTTCCTTTTACTCATGCCACGATTCAGCCAGAGTTTAACCAACTTAAACCTTTGTCACCTAATTCATTGCCGAGTTCGACCAACTCCTCACCTCAACGTAGTCTTCTACTATCAGATGTTACTGCCATAAATTGTGATGGTGAAGAGGAACCTGGAAGTCGTGTTGAAACACCACAGCTTGAATCTGCAAATCTTGGGGGTCATAGCTGTGCATGTAATACTGCACGTCCTAATACTAGATCAGGGACAGGCAGTGTGTGGATGCTGTTCCTGCTCGTCCAGTGCAAGAGGAAGAATTGTTTCGAGTGAGACAGGCTTTGGAAATCGAGAAGCATGAACGTGATTTAGACATTAGTGAAGTGCATGCAAAGCTCGACAAGTTTACATCTTCATTCTCAAGATCTCTTGCTGACGTTTGCCCCAAAGGATTAATTTTAGAGACGACTGTTCACAACACCTCAGAACATTGCTTGATGATCTTCCTGTGCCTGATCGAAATGTTGAAGAAATCCCAATAAACTCAAACCATCCAAGCGGGGTAGCCCATCCTGCTAATGATGAGACAGGGGTTTCAAATATCTCTCCTGCACCTGATCCACCACCGTTGGTCGTTCTATCAGCCAGGCTAAATAACTTCATGCATAACACACTTACCTTCTTAGAATCATTACAGGAACTCGTGCATACAAATTTTTCATGTCTAGAATCTAAAATGGAAAATGCCTTTTTAAAGCAAACAGCATTAATGGAGGAATTTTGTGAGTACTTGCCAAAGAAACAAACTAGCCTCACTTTTACTTCACCCCAACCAGCGAATGCTGAGGGTGTGGAACAGTTTTCAGTGGGCAGGGCGATCTCAATTACTAGCTCTGGTGAGGTCCAGGTTATGTCTGCTCATATTGACCCATTAATTACTGTTAGCTCTTCACAACTTGTTCCTGATGTTCAACCCAGAAGAGTGACGACCAGCCTCTCAAGCCATCCTTGGATAACAAAACGGAAAAACAAAAAGAGGAAAGATCACCCACTTGTAGAAAATCTTCCATCAAAGAGTGAATTAGAGCATGCTGGTCCCGTGTGTGATGGCCAACCGACCAATACTGACTGCTCATCACCTTTTCAGCTTCCTCCTGCTGGCGACGAAGCTCGCAATTCCGACATGGTAAAGCCAGTCCATATGTATCGTGCATCTGTGCGTGCTTCTAAATACACCCTTGATAGGCTAAATAAATGTAACCCTACAAATCTGGGAGCTGACATATTACATCACTGCGGGACATCCCTACACAGGACAAACATAAGGAGTCAAGAGATCATTGTAATCGGTGACTCTCATATGTCAGGTCACTGCACTTAAGAAATGTGGGTAATTCCATCACTTGGACTTGGCCTGGCATGCGGGCAGAACAATTAACTAAGAGGTTACCTGGTATGTTACTGAATGCTGGTCCTTCGCCTACTATTATTTTGTGTGTTGGAAACAATAATGTGCCATATGACGCACGCTTGTTAATCAAAAAAAGTGTTTCCTGTGTGGTGGATAAAATCCGAAATCTCCGACCAGCAGCATCCATTCTGCTAGTAGGACTGCTGCCCCGAAAAAGCTGGTAGACCGACAGCTTGCAACACTTTGTAATAGTGAACTGGTACGGTTATGTGGGGAAAGGGGTGTGGAATTTGTTCTTGTTTTGAATAAGTTGCTTAGAAGTACAGGCTGTATGGCCCTTGATGGTATTCATCTTACATCCAAAGGTAAATCAATTCTACGGGAAGAGATGGAATACGCCTTAGTCAATCCAGGATATATGGGAAACTGGGCGCTTTAATGGGGCTTGGTTTAAATGGAGAATATCAGGTATCATCTGAGGTTTTTGAGGACTTTTCACCTGTTCCTCCCCATTTTAAGTGTTTGGATACCCTTAACTGTGTTGTCCTGAATGCTAGGAGTTTGAATGCAAAATTGCAAGAATTTTAGTTTTTGCTATATTCAGAGGTGTATGACTTAATTATGGTCACTGAATCATGGTTGTCGGAGTCCCTGCCTGATAGTTTTGTAGTGGGAGACTGTCCATATCGGCTTACTAGGAGAGACCGTGGTGCTTTGGATGGGGGTGTCTTTGTTGCTGTGAAAACGGTCATTCCGTATTCTGTATTCAAAATTGCAAATGACTGAAGCTATTTGTCTAGATTCCAATTATTTTACGGGTGACTTTAATATGACGCATATAAATTGGGATTTAAATACTGTTTCGCACAAATGCCACCAGTTATTTTTTGACTGTATCTCGGAAATGGGGCTGGCACAACTCGTAACTGAGCCTACACGTTTGAACAATATTTTAGACTTTGTATTGGTGGACTGCAATAGGCTTGTGTATGGCGTTAAAGTTTTGGATCACTTTGGAACTAGTGACCATAACATGGTTGCTTTTAATTTGCAGTTTTCTGGTATTATAGTAAGCCGCAAGACCCACAAATCTCGATTTAGGTTGGGTTATATGCTCTTGCGCGCATCCCTCAGGGAGGTTGATTGGCATGGTATTTTGCCTGTAACGAATGATGTAAACTATCTGTGGTTAGCTTTTTTAAACATCATTGACAAATGTGTCACTAAAAGTCGTAAGTTGGTTGGGTCAAACCCACACTGTAAGAAAACCTGTCCAATTCCAAAATACCTTTTTTAATTAAGGAGGAAAAAATTGAATTTGTGGCACTTGTTTAAGCTTAATCCGTGCAATGAAAATAAACAACGGTATAATGTCTGTCAAACTGAATATGCAAAAAGCGCACACAAATTTGAGCTTAGTTTAGAGCGACGTGTTGTAAGTGAAGGCACTATGGCTTCACTTTTCAAATTTGTTAAAACAAAAAGGGGGGGGTCTCCCGTTCCATACCGTCTCTTCAAGTAAATGGTGGTTTCATTAATAGTGATATCGATAAGTCAAATTTCTTAAACAATGTGTTTGTGGAAAATTGTGTTGTTGACAATCGGGTTGTTCCTCCCTTGATTGGTCCTCAAATTGAATTTAATTGCGAGTCCCCAGAATTTTCAAATTTGAAAGTGTTTGAAGTACTAACTACTCTAAAACCCAGTCACAGCGTTGGACCAGACAGTTACTCTGTATTCTTTTACAAAGAAATTAAACACCAGGTGTGTGAGCCACTTGCCAGGATCTTTGAACTCTCAATGGTAACTGGTAAGCTACCCGAGGATTGGAAAAAGGCACGTATCAGATGATGCTTCTGACCCGCATAATTACAGACCTATTGCTCTAACTTGTGTTCCATGTAAAATCATGGAACGCATTATACGTGAGAAGATGTTATCTTTTATCCAGGAGAAAGGTACTCTTCTTGACGACCAGTTTGGCTTTATGCCTAGTAGGTCAACCAGCTTATTACTTCTCTCTGTCTTGGATGATTGGACGAGTTACCTTGACATTGGTGTGCCTGTGGATGTTATTCTAGTTGACTTTGCGAAGGCGTTTGAATCAGTCGTGCATTCCAAACTTTTAGTGAAATTACAATTTCTAGGCTTTACGGGCACCTTATTAAATTGGCTCCACGAGTTTTTATCTAATCGTACCCAGTGTGTTTCTATCGGTGATGCATGTTCTAGTACTAAACATGTTACTAGTGGTGTTCCACAAGGTAGTGTCCTGGGACCACTCCTTTTCATCTTGTTTTTAAACGATTTAAAAACTACTGCAGTTGATACATTGCTGAAAAAATTTGCAGATGATGTGGTGGCATATGCACCTGTTGTTGATAATGCTTCCTACAGAGGTTTGGTCAGTAGCACTTCTGAACTGTCCACTTGGTCGTCTGATTGGCAACTGCCAATTACGCCAAAAAAATGCACCACATTTTATCTTGGGAGATAGAATTTAATGTATGATTATGCATTATCACCAAATCATGTCTTATCCCACTGCAGCGTGGTGAAGGATCTTGGCATTTGGTTCTCTTCGGATCTCAAGTCTACAACACACTGTTTAAACATTACCAAATCTGCAAACCAACGTGTAGCGTTATTAAGAAAGTTATTTACCTCTGGAGATGCTAATACTTTAATTTGGGCTTTTAAAGTTTTTGTAAGACCCATTCTTGAATATGCTAGCCCTGTGTGGTCACCATACTTGGTAGGTGACATTGACCGTATTGAGTCTGTTCAACGTAGATTTACAAAGTTGTTGCGTGGCCAGCGTAAGAGCTGCTACTCTGAAAGGCTGGTATCTCTTAACCTAGATTCACTCGAGTTGCGTCGATTAAAAGCGGACCTATACTTGACGTTTTCATTGCTACATGGGTTGATTAATTTTGATTTTACTAAATTTTTTGAATTGCGAATTGATAGCCGTACACGTGGCCACCCGTATAAACTTGCAGTTGGTACCTATCATTCCGACTGTCGTAAACATTTCTTTGCAAATCGCATCGTGACCCTATGGAATGATCTACCTAGTGAGTTGGTGATGCTACCGTCTCTTAAATCCTTTAAAGTGGGACTCCGACAACGTGATTGGAAAAAGTATTTGTCTCGCCCTTTTTAGGTGGTATTTTTTACTGTTTTCTGCATTTCTGAGTATGTGTGTTTTTATAATAGTACATTTTTAATTTTAATTATTTTTTTTTTATTTTAATATTATTATATTTATACTTATCAAATTGACGATTTGTTGTATTGGCAATGAATTTTAATAATATCATTTTTGTTGGGTGGGGTATTAGTAGCCTTAACTGGCCCTTCCCCTCGCCTTTTGCTGTTGCTAGCAATAAAGTTTATTATTATTATTATTATTATATATTATTATTATAGTGTATGGTAGCAACATTAGGGGACCATTACAGTTGCTTAAAGATAGGTGGGAGGATGAAGATGTAAATGTCACGGTAGTCGAACATGTGTATAACTTGCTAAAAAGGTTTCAAAACAGTAAGGCATTAGCGGAAGAGGCAACACTTAAGCTCAAACAAAAGCAAAAAAGTATTATGATAAAGGGGCCCGTGATAGGCAGCATAAGGAGGGAGATGAGGTATTAGTACTCAAAACTGACAGGAAACACAAACTTAAGGTATTTTTGAAAAGGGCCATTTACGATATTAAAAAAGTTGGAAGAAGTAAACTACCAAATAGTGTTAAATAAGGCCAGAACGAAATTAGCAATTTATCACATGTGAATATGCTAAAGCCTTACTTTCATGCAATTGACACAGTAAATGTCATATTAGCACCTGAAGAAATTGAGGAAACCCCAATCTGGGAAGGAAAAACTCCTGAGTATTTGAGTACAGAAGAAGTCATTAGCATGGCAAAAAGCTTAGGTACCATGACCCCACAAATGATTGAGGAACTAAAACAAGTATTTAGTCAAGTACCAAGGGTATTTTCTTTAACTTCTGGGAGAACAAACTTAATTGAATTTGATTTAGAGTTAACAGGTGAACCAATTAAACAGGCAACATTGCACCGTTACTCACCAAGACAAAAACAACTCATTGAAGTAGAGTTAGATACAATGTTAATACTAGGGTTAGTAGGCTATTACCAACATCACATACGTAACTTTGCTCAGCTTGCTAGTCCTTTGACAGACAAATTGAAAGCATCCGAACCTACAAAGGTAGATTGGGATGATGCGTGTGAACACGCGTTTCAGGCTCTTACGGCCGCAATCACTAAGAAACCGGTATTACATGCACCGGATTATTCTAAGAGATTTTTGATTCAAACGGACGTGAGTGACCGAGGTATGGGAGCGATATTGTGCCAGGAAGACAATCACGGCAATGCGCATCCAGTCTTGTTTCTTTCAAGGAAATTTTATCCAGGACAGCTTGCTTACAGTACAATTGAGAAAGAATGTTGCTGTGTGGTGTGGGCGATCCATAAACTCAAGACATTTTGTGTAAGGGGGAGAGTACAAAAAAAAAGCAAAGCCACTGTATTGCAACCGATGTGCGTGCATCCTAATTTGATTTGTGCCTTCCTGATTTTCCCATTCGACTTGTGCTTTTCAGACTTTTTTCCCTAAAAAAGTACTTGAAGTATGGGGTGTAACGGACATTGGCTCACCCTCGTACCTACCTGTGCGCTGTTGTGTTGTGGTTGACTTTTGTTGGCGCCAAAATCGTTTGTGCAACAGCAAGGACTTTTAGGTTTTGCGCCAAAACCATGAGCGGACGTGCAGGAGAACGTGGCCAAGTATTGTTGGCGAAGATTGGTAAACACTTTGTAACCAAGAACTGGATTGGTTAACGAACTCAAGAGCTGATTGGTTTTCCGGTGGAGCCGACCGGAGCATATATAGGTCAAGGGCTTCAGAGTCCGATGATCTATTCACGTTGATTCTTGTGTTGAGAACGAACGTTATAATGTAATCCAAATCTTGTCATGATTATTCCGTATTAAACAAGGTTTAACTACTTCAAGTTTGGCTTCTACATTGAACACACGTTACACGGTTAAAGGTGATACCAAAGCGGCATACTCTGCTTCTGCGATGAAAAGAGGCCCAAAACAGTTTGTCGGCAAACGTCACTAATCGTACTGGTGCGGATACTGTAGTGCGAAGTTAGGCTACTGGTCTTTCTTTCCAATTTTGTTGAATTTCAGGACAACAAGCATAGTAGGCCACTGTTCAAGGAGGGAGCGACGTTGCGGACTAATGTTTTAATAAACTAACCTAACTTGGCAAGCGGTAATTCTTTGCTGCCACCATGGGAAAAAACGTGCATTTACTGGCAGTTAACTTTAAACTAAAATTTTCTACGTTTAAGTAACTAAGTAAATAATGGTTGGAAACAGACTGAAGCTCTATTTACATTTATTGAACATTGGTTAATAAAATATTTACAAAACA
This sequence comes from Lithobius niger, assembly GCA_023313725.1. Lineage (NCBI taxonomy): Eukaryota > Metazoa > Arthropoda > Chilopoda > Lithobiomorpha > Lithobiidae > Lithobius > Lithobius niger. The sequence goes on from JAHWFP010095768.1 coordinate 22,806, forward strand.
GTGTTTAGTTTGCAGTTTCGTTTTGGTTACAACAAATCTTGGTTTTAGATTTCAGCAACAACAAAAAAAAAATCGTTAAGCAAATCGTGCTTAACACTCAAGTACCAACAACGATCAAAAAATTTCACCAACTTCAAACTAGAAGTACGTTTTCGCAAAATAGTAAGTTATATTGAATAAAAATTCAACTCATATGATGTCACTAACGACGATTCACATGCAACCTTTAGCTGTCTGGTTAAGATGCTAGTCTTTGGTTTGAAAAAAAATTCACGTTTTGAAAGTTTTAACTTAAAACGAGAATGAAATTAAAGTTTTTATAAAATCATCCCCTGTAACGGCGGATGCTACGACGGCTGAGGTGCTTGTAACATCCCCGACATCAGGTAGACTTCGGTCTTGATTAAAATAATACTTTCGGTGATTTGTTGGTTTATCAAAGCACAGTCGTGGCTACGGCCCGATGTAGGGAACGGAGCGAAAATATCCTATCAATTTACGTAGACTAACAAGTATTAAATTACACGGTACGTGCTGCCACCATGGTGGAGTGACATTATTGCAGAAAATCCTGAGTTAAGAATAAAACGGGATTTACGTAATATTTTAACTCTACAATTAATAACTGGGTACAAACAACTGACATTTAAAACGCTTGGTTTTATTTATGCAGTTAGACAAAATATAAAAAAAAACACTTTACATTTTCATACGAGTTTTTACAACTGAAAGCTATGGAAATTAAAGCACAACGAATTTACATTTATAAATTCAACAAACGAACTTTGGCGTTTAAGAAAACAGTTACCTTTCACATCAAGAAAGTTCACTCAGGTATTTTTCAACCTCCTAAAGTAAAAGCAGCCGCAAGTTACAATAGGCCTACAGTGTGTTGTTTGCGCACAAACTCAACTAAAACTTCCAGTTAAATCTGAACTAGATCGGCTCAATGGGAGCACTAGCAATTTAAGCAGGACTTTCACTTAAATTAAATTATTTAAAATAAGTAAGATAAACTTGGTTTTTAGGAAGGGAACCACCCTGACGTTTATGATTAACTAAGTTCAGAAACTGTCGATGTACGAAGTTAAAACATAAATTTTCAAACTAGGAGTTAAGTTAAATTGAACTATGAATTTAGATTTGGGGGTCCTAAATAAAAACTTTCAATTTAAACTACATGATACGAACCACAACCATCGTGCCCGGCATGGCAACTATCGGACGGCATCGTTCCGGTCCCGATCGGCGTGACCACCTCCTAGTCTGAGATCTGTGAGCTGTGCTCTCCCGAGCAGCGCTCGGAGCTGTGCTAGCTTTGGGTTTGCAGGGCTGGTGGTATATATGGATGAGGGAGGGAGCGGACGTCTGCGATGACTGCACGGTTTGGCGGCAATCGAGGCAGGCAGGCTTGGGAGAGGGAAATTTGTTCGAGTCCCAAAACGAGCTGTACTACGTGAGGGCTTTAGAGGGAGGTGTAACGATTAAAAAATAAATAAATTCAAAATTGAAGATTTCAGGCCTTCATTAAGACCACTTGGGTTTCTCGACGATCTTCTAAGATTTCAACGATTTTAGTGTAAAAGTTCAATTTCTCCTGCCCACCCTACCTCACCAAGTTTAGGGTTGGCAGTTTCGATTTAAAAATCTGGCGTTTTGTTGCTTGGAGGTAGCCTAGCTCCAGTACCGTAAAGAAAACGTTGCAAATTCCTTACAACTGGAGTAGGATTAGCTATGTGAATTTTACCGCAAAAGTAAAAATAATCACTTTGCAAGTTAACGTTTCCGCAAGCACACCAGATGTCGGTGTTACAAGTACCTCCAGATAACTGGTAGCGCTGCTACAGACTGGTGGCAGCGGTGGGATTTAAAGGTACTGTGCCACTACAACACACCTCCCAATCTGCCTACTACCATACCCAGTCTCATCTTTAAGAAGATGATGTCCGCAGTCAACTAATATTGCACCCCGAGACGTCGCAACAAAGTAAACACGTTGCAGAAAAAGATGCCTGCCTAGAAGTCAATAACTAGGCCCATCATCCAGTCATGTATTCAGCCAGACGCCGGAGCCGGGAAGTGGCAACCTCCCTATCACCACTCACCAGATGTGAATGCCAGGCAAGCCTTCAGAAGGTAGATGATCAACAACCACGTGGAGAAGTGTAGCTCCAACTTGGATAACCCAACTTGGACGTTTGTGAAAGTGAACTTCTAAACCAAGAACGTTCGCAAGTGTGTGTGTTCAACTTTCAACTAGACGGACGATCACTGTGAGCTCATTCAACTACCAACTCTATGGTGGGGACGAGAACTTGACTGACAGCACTGCGATTGTGCAGTGTAAGAAGGTTAGTGTACATAGGGTAAAAACACAGTACACAGTAAAAACAAGGCCGTGGTTACATGTGAGCATCGAACCAAATATGACGGGAGTTATGGTTGCGTGCAACCTAGCGGTGAGCACTGTTGCATAACTTTGTTGCTTCTTGGACTTTTGGGCGTAAAGGCTAACGAAAAAGCTAAAAATTACAGGTGAATATTATTGGACAGCAGTAAAAAAAGCTAATACATGTTGTTTAAGCATAAAACAAATGAGACAAACAATTTTTCTTACCAAGATGATTGAAGTGTGGAGGGCAAGGATAAACTCTTCCACGGAAATCCATATTATGTGGAAACCAAATAAGTTCATCCCGGTACTATAAAAGGAATAAATTACAGAATTGGTTTTAGTTGATCCTTTCCTAAAGTTGTATGTAACATGGCAATGCAAACCAACAGACCTTCAGTAGCATGGAATGCTACTGAAGAAGTTACGTTATTTAGTCATCAAGTCAAGCTACATTTCATTTCTGTAACGCATGCAATGTTTGAACGAGGTAGGAATATATAATTCTTCCTTCTGTCTCACCAACACTTCTAATTTCAAAGCGATTTAAGTTAACAGCTGTTACTTTAACATTAAACAATGAGTAAAGAGAATTGGTTGGCTTACCCCTGCATACATTGATCTGAATACCTTACACTGGTCTTTCCCTCCAAGAATTCATCAAAAAGGCAGCTGCGACAATACAGCGTACAAACGTCTCAAAGGATAAAACTACGTGGTCGTGAAAATTGTGCAATCCCTATCTATTCAATACAGGACTGTACTCTTATTACAGTACCAAGTAATTTAAGCTAGAGCATATGCCGGTTCACACAAAGAAGTTGGAAACAGAAACACAAACTCTAGCTGATCTACTAATGAAGGGTTACCAAGTAAAGCAATTTCAGTGAAGCAATAGCACTAACCTGGTTAGCTATTGACAGCTTATACAACATGTCGCACCACAGGCTGTACATTTCAGCCTTTTTTTGTTTCAGGGACGAGCGAGCCTGCATCACTTCCGCAATCTCCTTCTTTGTCATCTCCCTGTACATAAATTTCTTTTTCAACTGGTTTTTACATAATCCTCATTACTACAACCTGATGAAGTCAACGATAAAAATAAAGGTACATATCACACAAAAAAATTACTGAAAAAAAAACTAAAATAATAAGAACTTACGACTTGACTTTGGGAAGTAACGGGCATTCAGAAGTTGGTTGAGGAATGTCAAGTTCAATACTGCCCTTGTTGTTGAAAACTTCTATTACTAAGTCGAGGATCTAAAAAAACGAATGGACATTGGCTTGACTTGTTTAGTACAAATGAATTAGTAACTGGATCTGTTGCTCTGACATTGCAATGCAAGTCCATTATTAAGTTAAGATAGGGACATAAATATAAGAGGTGTTTGCAAATAAACGCACCGGCTTGTTTATAACCCATGCACATTCACTTAGTTGATTTAAGGAGTCAAAGACAGGATACAGCTGCTTGTTTGGTATACGCTCAAGCCACGCTCTCTGTTGACTAGATGCATCCATAGGATACCGAACAAGTTGTGCTGCAATCAAGAACAAAATGTATTAGGCATTCAAATCGAGAACTGTTAAGTTTTATTAGGCTAAGAGGGGAAAAGAGAGGTATGTCAGCTTAAATCATTACAAAAAAAAAAAAAAAATTTTATACTTACCTTCAGTAATTATGCTAAAATCGCTTATTTTAGGCTTTTCCATGCACAATCAAAAAGTCCAATTTTACCTGGGGGGAGGTCAAAATTGGTTTCTATTGCCTAAGGGGGAAAATACACTACCTGTAAATTTAATTGCATTCAGTTCCTGAGTGCTTGTTACCCTGGAGGAAACAAAAACGTAGATACGCCCAGTCCGCACACCCAATGCGCAGGCCACCTATAAATAGCGAATGGATCAGCCAGTTGCCATCTCTTTTCCTCTCAATATATCACGATTGGTGACTCAAGAGGGGAGGTTGGGCGGGATATTTACAGGTAGTGTATTTTTTCCCCTTAGGCAATAGAAACCAATTTTGACCTCCCCCCAGGTAAAATTGGGCTTTCTAATTGCCGGGAAGAAAAAAACACTACCTGTAAATTTAATTGCATTACAGAAGACCTCATCGTTTAGGAGGCGGGCACCATCGTGAAGGGTTCTTAAGGGTGCGGACTGGGTCCCCAGAGGCTCGTTGATCGGATTTAGGGACAATAGTCTACCGAGTGGCCCAAGTTGATGATTGCGAGAAGCCATCAGAACGGGGAGAGAAACCACCATCATTATGGAAACGAGTCAGCCAGGTGGGACTTTAGAAGATTCCTCCTTCCATCTTAGTTTATTACAAAATTTATCCTCGAAATATAGCATAATGGCTGCGATTACATTGAGAGTTAATCGATTCACATTCCATAGCAGACGACATCATTTACGCACCTCTCAAACTAGCGTAAACCAGTTTACAATTTTCACAAATTTTCGACAGCTTTGAAAAATATTCTAAAAAATATCTCCTGCTGTCGTCTTCAGGTGAGAAAGAAATAAAAATACTAGTTACATCACACTGTACTGTCCGACGCTGATTTGAACGAAGCACGTGCATGCGTAGCCTTCAAGAAATAGAAGGCCCGCATCTAAACGTCTTTCTTGCTACTCCATCGTGCTAGCAGCCGCTCTGCCAGATCTTTCCTCACCAAATACTGGATTGCTGGTGTCGAAGGTGGTCGGAGGTTCATCACCTCTCTCCCGTCAATTTCGTGCCTAACAATGGCAAGTGATTCGAGCCACCGTAAATGTTTATCGCTAACAGAGTTTGACTTAATCAGCGTAGT
>JAHWFP010095769.1:0-12584 GCA_023313725.1 Lithobius niger
AGCGGAAACTTGCCTTGCAAGGTGCTAGTGTTTTCAGAGAGCAATAACCAGAGTTCAGAATACGCTGCTGGCCGCCTCATCTTTACTACAGTAAATCGCCTATTAACAGTTCTTGCAAGGCTTCGGCCTACCCTTTAAAATGATTTAAGGTAAGCAGTCGTGAAATTATCTAGTTACAGCCCACCCTCCAGAATATTTCACTATTTCTAACCTTAAAGCATTTTAGATCGTAATTTTTATGCAAGAAATTTACTAAAAGCGTCACACATTCAAGGAAATCAATATTTCATCTCTTTAAATCACGGTTTCTCTGCACTAGTCTGAGAAAGAAAGAAAAGACTACTGCCCCGACTGGGACTCGAACCCAGGACAGCCCGTTTACTAGCCGGGCGCTCTAACCACTGCGATGTCTTTCTTTATTTACTACTTGCATTATTTCTAGTGTGGAGGCCAATTAGAAGCAAAGTTGCTTTCCCTCCTTGTATGTTTGTTTGTGATCTTTAGGTTACCACTGAGGAAGACTGAACAGCTACTTAGCTCGGCTGGAGCCTGTAGCCAGTACCCGCCCCGGTAGCACAGTGGTTAGTGAGCCCGGCTAGTAAACGGGATGTCTTGGGTTCGAGTCCCAGTCGGGGCAGTAGTGTTTTCTTTCTTTCTCAGACTAGTGTATCGTGTATCCTCACAAGGCCAGTCTTTAATGCAGACTGCTTGCTTCATTTACCCTTTACCTTGTGATTTCTTTCTTTATTAACTGAAAGTTTCCCACATAAAGCAAACAAAATAAACTAGTAAACTAAATTCCTGAACAAATGAGAATAAAGGCATTGCTTTAATGCTGGACGGAACCCATCCAGATCGAGTACGTGAATGAAAGCATAATCGCTTCCGCGATGGAGTTAGGCCGAAATACGCCCTTCCTGGACAGAAGTTAGATTCGAATTTTATAACTCTGTTACGGCCCAACCTCCTTTTTTATTTATCGAATTAATTTTAACAGCTCATGGGCGTTTAATAGGCGATTTATGGTAGTTCTCGTTAAAAAAAAATTATTCCCCTGTGGCCTGGCTACTGCCTTGAGTCCGAGTGCGCTGATAGTATACATTTTGTGCACTTTTTGACATCAAAATATGAACAAATGTGTACTTTAGTGCGCAATTCGAGTGAATGCTGAGCTGATACACAGTGAAGCTTACTTTCAGCGCGCAGCATCTTTAGTGTGTCGCAATTAAGAAATCGTCCAACACTTCGAAATTCCAAGGAGTGTCGAAAAAGGGGCAGGAAGGACCTAATAAAAGCGGAAAAAATCGATCTAGCGGAGCTTAAAAGTTCCGGTAAAATTTCCAGAACTGGTAGCGTGCCAGACTTAGGGAACCTAGACCGTGGTGCTCTGACAGATGCGTACTCTTGTATTAAGAAACTTCAACTTCCATACACGGCAACACGTCAGCAAAGATGGACTCTAAGAGAATGGGATACAGTTTTTCCTAGCAAGAAGAGTTAGGTTATTTACGGCTATCCGGACCTTAAAATGGGGATCGAGGGCATCATGGGCAAAAAACAGGATCCATGTTTTTTTTTAACCAACACTGGATTTTCCGTCTCTGCCGAATTTTTAATGTTTATTATTCACACTAGAGGAAGCCTGTGCTATGCACGGGGACGGTCATGAATTAAGTTTACGGACACATTTCCCGGGATAATTTTCCGGCACTCTTCCCGACGACTTGTCGGATTGATCGACTACTCATGCCTGCCTCCTCTTTCAATGCAGGTAGAATGGGAGAGCGCATTTGCAATGCGGGCGCGAGGAGGGGAGAAGTGACTGTTCGGCCCGACGACTTGTCAGATTGAACCTTTATTGAGTTGATCGACCGCTCATGCCTGCCTCCTGTTTCCATGCAGGTAGAGTGGGAGAGTGCATTTGCAATGCGGGCGCGAGGAGGAGAGAAGTGGTTTTCCTTTTAGCCTTCCCTTTTACCTTCCTTTTAGCCGGCCTCCAGAATTATAATGTAGATTTCAAGAAAAGTATAACTAATCGCCACAGTTTACGCAAGGAGATTAAAGACGCATTGTCGCCGACAGAAAAGCGTACGAACCTACCGTGGCCTCATCTAGCGGCAGCGATATTGTTGATCTTTACAGATGGCTCCCAGGTGCACGAGGACGTACCAAATTTTCATTCAAAAATAATTCGTTAAATAAATGGCGTTGTGCATTCCTCTGCTTGACGCAAGCAAGTGCTGGGTAGCGCTAGATATTGCCAGATTCTGTAGACTTTCATTCAGTGGCAGTATCAAGACAACATATCGAAGACAACATATCGAAGACAACATATTTGGGGAAGGGGGCGAGATTTCCGACTGAATCTAGTTTTTGGCCTTAGTTGATTTTTGTATTTTTCTTTTTGGCTCTTTTCACTTACTTTGGCCTGAAGCACATGGCCTTGTTACTTACTACTCGCATGCCGGCCTAGTTTCTTCTGGGGTCTTTTTTCTGGGGTGGGGAGGGCCCAGGGTACTGTCGCTACCTCCCCCTCCCCTTTTTTTTTTGCTCTGGTTAAGACTTCTCATTGCAGAAAAAAAAAACATAGCGTCAGTATGTCTACAATCAGGGAAAAGAAAAGGGGTCGCACTGAAGATATGACGTCGCGAATGCTCTGTTGCGTTTGTTGAGATCTGATTATGTTTAGGAAGGTACCGAATAGCTGACGCAACATCACTGGGCGCGTGCCACATTAGGGTGTGGAGTCAAACTCTCTCCACCAGCGGCTTTAGGAAGGTACCGTTTGACCAAGCGCCAACTCTACCGCGCCGATTCGTAGTGGATTATGGGTAACCAGTTTTCTTCCCCGAGCTCGCGTGTACGCAAAGAGTTAAATAATTGTCGCTTTGCGAAACGCGCCTAAAAATAACAATACAACCTGACGCTAAGTTATTTAACAAGCGTGCCACACCTTCACACATTTTACATTTTGTAAAACGTGTTAAGGTGTGGCATGCTTTTTAAATAAATAATTGTCAGGTCGTATTGTTATTTTTAGGCGCATTTTGCAAAGCAGGAATTCACCTGAATTCAGTTCGTGTTTTATCAGACCTACACGGAAACGACATGCAGTGTCGACCTACCAGAACAGCTGTTAAATCGGTTCGTTCCTGGCAAAACGAACCATAAGTTTAAATGTAAGGCGGGGAGGGAAGGGGAAGTGGGACATAAAACATCCGTAAAACTATACAGTTCGCAGAAAAACATATAAAAATGCCACGGTTGGTTCCACGAATTTATGCGCCGTACGAAATGAAGTTGGGGCAAATGTGGCGTGGATCAATACCACCCCTGTACCACTTCACAATTTCCTTATTTTACAAACTTCAAAACGTTATGGAAAAGTTAAATTTTGTGATTGCCCTTATATAGGTGAAACACGTCAGCATGCATTGGCGCCGAGTCGACTTCAAGTTTTGAATCTTTTTTTTTCCCTATTAAAAATGGCGTGTGGAGCTCTACTTTGAAGTAAACAATTTATTGAGTTCATAGTTACGCTATTTTCAGAAAGTTCAATTTGCTGTTGATGACAGGCGAATTTTCGATGAACAATCTTTCCACGATGTTATTGTGGAAAATCAACACGTTTGTCTTCAGGCGGTTTCAAGTCGTGTTGTTCGGTTCTGTTTTCGTCGGACTGTTGAGCTGCTGCTGCCGCCATTTGAATTCCCGTCTTCTCCCCACTGATCTTGACATGGCCTGCGGGGATGTTAGGGTTGCTGGAAGAAACGTTGGGGTCAACTTCTAGCTCCGCCAATGACTCACACCTCCGGACCAGAGAGTCTATTTTAACTATTTCAATTAATTTAATGGAAAAGAACAACGTGCAACAAATGAACATTCAACCCCCATCGTTTCCCTACGTGCATCATCTCGTCCACCTGCTGAGCAGCTATGTACGAAGTGGATCCCCAACCTTCTTCCCAGCAGACCTTGTCCAGATCAGTAATGAGAAGAGGCAAATTCAGATGGTATACTTTGTTCCACATTATGCTTTCAGAAAACTTACTGTATGACGCCACGTTTTCTTCCATTACGAGTGCAAAAAATCCGTAAACATCCCATTCGTACTCTTTACAGTAACTTTGTTGAGTGTACAAATGTGATAACCACATGTTTTTGCACTCTTAGTGCAAGGAAACGAGTCGTCATCCAGTCAGTTTTCTGAAAACATAATGTGGAACAAACTATAGCAGCAGCTCAACAGTCCGATGGAAACAGCCAAACAACACATCTTGAAACCGAAGACAAACGTGCTGAATTTCCACAACAACAGCGTGGAAATATTGTTTGTCGAAAATTCGCCTGTCAACGGCTGCAAATTGAACTTTTGAAAATAGCGTATTAAACTAGAACTCGCCTAACCTATTTAAACCTAACCTTTTTAAGCCTAAGCTGATCTAACCTCTTCAAACCTAACCTTGGTACACCTAATCCAACCTAACCTTACCTGTTCCGATACTGTGTACGCTTTGGAGGGTATTACCACAGCCACCTACAGTAAAGGCCGGATCAGATCAAGACAAATTAGGCAAGTAAAATCAACCATTGACATAAAAGGAAGAGCAAGTTTGCTAGGTGCTGCCATCTCTACACCAAGCGGCGAAATTTCAAACTAACCGACCAGGGTTCCAAATTCTGTCAACAGATGACGCCACTTGGCAAACTTGCCGCGTCGTTATTTGATTCGCCGTTTTGCGGAGCATTGTTACAGGCAAAGATGATACGGCCTTAATGTAGGTGGCTGTGATATTACACAGGTATGTGGTAGACCACAACGTGACGGTGAATAGAGCAGTGACACGACGTAGTATTATTGTATATAACTTTATGCTGGAGCCTTAATGGGTTAGCTGCAAGGGGCGTCATACTGAAGCCGATGCTGTGAAAAGTGATTTCTTAGACCTAAAACGCGCGATTTTTGTTGTTGGAGAAAACAACGTTATTTAAGCCTAAGAAATCCGCTCTTCCGTTGTTTTTCCGTCCATTTTTATGTAGTGCACCTTGTAGTTATGCCCTCCAAAACCCATACTGGTGCCAATATGGCGGCATTTGTCACTGCTCTATTGCTTGCTAGACCACACCACAAATCCAACATAAAAAAACGGTAAAGGGTCACTACAACTGTAAGCTACTATATAAACTACATGAGAACACAAAACTACCCTTAACATGTATAACGACATGACAAATTTTGGTTATAGAGCAGCGCCAAGTGACGTCATATTGGCTACGAGACACCATTTGGAGGTAATAGCTACAAGGTGCACTAGATTAAAATGTAACGGAAAACAACGGCACTTCTAGTCAAGACAGTGCTTTGAGAGCGGATTTCTTAGGCTTCAAAGAACGTTGTTTTCTCCAACAACAATAATTGAGCGTTATAGCGTTAAGAAATCCAGTCTAATAGCATTGCCTTCAGTAAGACGACCTTCTTTTCGCCCTCCAGAGCTCCTTGCAGCTAACCCAGTTACTGACTCCACACAATACACAATAATACTACGTTGTGTCACTGCCATATAGAGCAGTGACATTTGTCGCCATATTGGCACCAGTATGGGTTTTGGAGGGCATAACTACAAGGTGCACTACATAAAAATGGAGGGAAAAACAACGGAAGAGCGGATTTCTTAGGCTTAAAATAACGTCGTTTTCTCCAACAACAAAAATCGCGCGTTTTAGGTCTAAGAAATCACTCTTCACAGCATCGGCTTCATCATGACGCCCTTCTGTTTCTCTCTGCAGTGCCCCTTGCAGCTAACCCATTAAGGCTCCAGCATAGAGTTATATACAATAATACTACGTCGTGTCACTGCTCTATAGCAAACCGGGTTTTCGAAGTAGCCATTTTTTACTAGTTAAATTTTATATTAACGTTCATCAGCTGTAAGCAACATAAAAGCCACACAGCTGCTTCTTATTAACTCGAATGTAGCTAAACAAGAAGCTGCAAGGATTTCTGCAACACTATAAACTCATGCTTTAAACAAAAAATTCTAGATACACTTTTTTGCGCTTCACGTGATTTATACGAAAATGAATTTTTTTTCGCAGTAAGAAATAAAAGCTGTCACAAGTAAAAATAAAACTAAAAAAGTTATGAATCCGTGTGGCAGTTAAACTGACAACATGGAGAGTTTTTACAGCTGGAAAAGCTGTAAAATAGTAGTAAAAAAAAACCAGGAGGGGAAAAGAAAACTTTGCTAAAATAAAAAAAAGCAATTTTAAAATGCAGTCAGACTTATCCTACAGGGATTATATAAGTGAGGATGAAGTCAGAATATTTCATTCGGTTGTGCACGTGCATCATCCGCATTCAAAAAGAAAATATGAAAAAAAAAAAATCAAAATGCTCTGTAGGAAAAGAATATTTTTTACAAACAAAAAATCACCGACGTGCAGAGAAGTAAGCTGATTGATGGAGTAACTGGCTTTTAAATCCGTAAAAGAAATACATTAAAAACAAAAGGTAAATCCTACACTATGGACATTTTTTTAATTGACATTTCTTTTGAACCTGCTTTTTTTTCTGTATAGGTTGCTCTACTTTACCAATTTCTTTATGCTTTACTTAAAACTTTTGTGTGCGCGGTGTATCTTGAGTCCTCCAAGTATTTTGTGAGCAGTTACGTCTTCCTGGATGGGGTGGCTTTAATCGATGGCCGCCATTGTTTTTGTAACCATCTTGGATATCAACAAGGCACTCTGCTACTATAAACGTACAATCGATTATCTGTGTTCGTTCTGCGGAGAACTCAAGATAGGCCGCGGACACTATAGCCCGGACATACGCCGGTCTAGCTGCCGGAATAGCAATATTCTGTTTGTTTCTAATTGTTACAGCACACATCGGTTCTCATTGTGGGCCGCTCGCCCGTTTTCTTTGCTACCGTGGCAAGAATGAGCCCGCTCGCGCACTTGCTGATTGTTGAAGCTTCGTTTGTTTTATCATGAATCCTAACAAAGCCTCATCAAGTCTGCTCACAACATTAAGTCTGCTCCCAATAGAAATCAAGGACCACGCTAGTGGTCCCCCCCAAGTTCAATAATTGTCACACTTCATTGTAAGAAAGTCTTTATATAACTCCTGCATTGTTGTTGCATGGCCACTAGCTTTGGTACTTTATCTGGATCCAGAGTTGAGCGTATTTCACGATGATGAGGATAAATACCTATGCGGCGAAACAGCTTGAAAATTGTTGGAATAGGCAGTCTTTGTGCCCTGACAAGCAAAAGTTGTATTTCAATCAAGTGCACAAACTGTATCAAGGTGATAAAAGTACGCGAAGATCGTTGAGTTAAGCCGACCGTTGTGGTGCCTTGTAGATTATCTCGAGGGGGTTCCATAGATAGTTCAACTTGTACTATATGAATGACTTGTGTACCACAATTCAAGCGTTTAGTCTGATCTGCAATCATTTGTTGGTCAAGCATCAGATAGGGGGCACAGGGGAGCGTAGGGGGTCTCTTGGGATATTTCGTGGGTTCCATGCTTGGTTTGATTTGTAATGCTAAAAATGACTTGTGTGCCAAGTTTCATGCTTTTAGCTCTGCAAGAATTTGTTGAGCAAATCTCAATAAGGGGGACACAGGAGAACGCTGGGGGCCGTTTGGGGGTTCCATGGCTTGTTCGAGTTCTGCTGCTAAGAATGAGCTGTGTAGAGAGATCAGTCTTAGAGAGATCACCTAATACTCTATTCTTGTGGTCATGGATGGGTTGCCTGAGGAAGTCTATTTGCTTGTTGAGTGGAAATGTGCCCCTCGCCAAGTCCCGCTGGCCAGGTTAGTATGAAACTACCACAATCCTTCCGTGGCTATGGGATTAATTCTGGCCTATACCGAGTATTATCTCGCTCCCTCCCACTGTAACTTACTAGATTCCTTTCCCGTTCTAAAACGTCTAAGCAACGTTCAGATTTTAACCAGTGCAGCTATGCGAGCATTAGTTTGTCTCAGGAGACATAAGGCACCCAGAATGGGTATTGACCATCTGGAATCAGCTCAACGCCGTTCCACTAAGTCTTTTCTTTGATGGGCCTCAACAAATTGTCGTCTGCAGCCAGTTTGCCACGCCTTTCGCTTCTTGAATTGCGCCGTCTGTAGGCATTACCTTCAGAAGCATACGGGAATTTCTTCCTACAGCAATTTACGAGCTTTCCACGATATACTCAAGACCATATTTATAAACTTGTTAAATTTTCGGACAGGTTAGTAGAGGTCCGGGGGTTTTTCAGTCAGGGTATCACAGCATATAACTCTTTCTTCCTGCGGTTGTGGTTTCGGCAGATATTGTCGGTGCTTTCCGTCGTCTTTTTGAGGGGGGGGGGGGGGTGACCTGAAACTTTTCCTAAAATCACCAGAATTATATTCAGCTCTATTCCTTCATATTTTAGTGTCAGGACTAGTGTAAGCGGCCGATGGCTCTACCGTTTTCTTTACATTTTTACTTTGTGTTTAAACTGCATATTATTGTTATTGTTATCATACACGCGATAACCGTGCATATATATGATTGAAGTCCTCTCTCTAGCAAAACTATAACTATTAATTTCTCCGTTTCTATTCAATATATTTCGACCAAACTTGGCCAGATAGTAGATAGCAACTTTTCCAAACTTTACACCAACTTTTATGCAATTCCGTGCAAGAGTAAACGTAGGAAGCCACACGTAAATTTGAAAACTGTTCACTACTTCTTGTTGTTGTTCTGCTTCTTGGCTGACACGGTTTCAGAAAAAAACTACTGCACCTACCTAAAATCTGAAACATGATCTGAGCCAGAAATTTCCCTGGGCTTCAACCTTACAGGGACCACTTTTTCAATTGGTCGATCCATTCCGGATTTTGATTGTTTTACATTGTTTTAACCATTGTATTTAGGGAACAATGCCACTCAGCAAACCACAGATTCATTCTTCTTCCATGTGTTATGTCTTTGCTAAAAGGTTGTTTGTTGAACGGTAAAATGAAAGATTCAGTGTTTCAGCTAAACGCATATATTTTTAAACCAAACTAATCTGCGGTGTGAAGGCCTCGAAATTGGCAGCTAAAAACGATAGAATTGCGTATTTATTTCGCAGATGCAGGCTTTCAGAGACGAGTTGAATTGTTTCAAAGTGGCCAGCAACAATCGACTGCATGTATAAACCTTTATAGCGCGACACCATAGCCGTAAAAAAGGTACACGGATTACAAACAAAAACGTCAAGTGTGCCGTAAAAAAGGGGGATACATGATTGAATTTTCACTTGTTAAAATGAACACGGATAAAAATTGATGATTTTTAATTGAAATAATAAAATGTACAATTGAGAAAATTGCATCTGTTTAGGTGCTGTTGTGCTTTACCAATCATATATTCAAAACGTAAAAACGTAAAGCACAACAGCACCTAAACAGATGGAGTTTTCTCAATTGTACGTTTTATTATTTTAATTAAAAATCATCAATTTTTATCCGTGTTCATTTTAACAAGTGAACATTCAATCATATATCCCCCTTTTTTACGGCACACTTTACGGGTTACGTTTGTAATTATTATTGTTGTTATTATTACTGTTACCGTTATTATTGTAGTGATTTATTAGTCTCACGCATTTTGGTCCGCATTGAAAAAATTAATAATTGTAATATTTGTCATTCATATCATATTGCAGTGTTTGTTTCTGGAGTATATATAATAAACACTTCAGATACAAGCATGTATAAGTGCTTCGTGAGGATTCTTAGATTTAAATGAGTTATTTTGCATTTTAATCCGTGTATTACTTGAGAGAAAGAGAGGGAATAAACTTACTGTTATTTTTTTTTTACTGAAAAACAGTGGCCTAGTATTCTATACTAGCATCGTACCTAGCTTCGCCCGGGGATTTGTTTGACCCGTGGTTGTTTCCCAGTATTTGCTCGGTGCTGCCTGATCGTTCACTGCAACAGTCGATTTTTGCTTGTGTAACACTTCCCCTTTCCGCTAATCCTCTCCCTCCCCTCTCCCCTCCTCCTTTTATCCCGTCCTCACCCTCTCCTCTTGGTTTCCTTCCCTTCCTCCTCTTTGCCATACGCAGTTGTGCATGACGTCATATAATACATGCCCTTGAGATTACCACGGTGTTTGGTTAGAAGGATAATTGTTAGAGCAAATTGTTATTCGAGGCAACAATGTGCCAATTTCAACTTCTTTTCAGGGCAACAACGTCCCAGTTTCAACTTCAAGCCAAAGAATTGACACACTCGCACGTTTTCATTGTTCCCCTTCCGGGGGTCGTTGCGGTTGCTTCATTTCTGCTATGAGACTTTGGTTTATAATGTAAGAGTACCCGGCCGTAGTTCCAGCGGGGGAGGTCAAACTGACTGAATGTGCTTCTTAGAAAATCACAATGCAAGAAATTTACAGGCAATCCAGTTTCCAAAAGTGAATAGGGCCAAGAACACCACGAATATAAACCCTAAACAGCTTAAAACAGGGTTCGTACGTAAAAGTCGAACCATCTGCAAGGATTTTCAAGGCTTTTTCAAGGCTAACTTACAGTAGATTCTCAAAATTACCTTTTGAATTCCCATATTTTGCCAGATATCATCGTTGGCTCCATTGCACTCTTTGTTTGCAGTCGGACGCTAACCGTCATAAACAATGGCAAACATAACGTCCACCCTCCCATCAACGGACAAGGACGAAAGGAAAACACAGTAACTAATGTTCATTGGAATAGCACTTGCTCATCTGCCCCTTTTGGCAAAAAATTGCTTGCACTGCAGAGCACCTCTCACTATTTCCTGTCTCCAGTCCAATCCGAGGGGAGCACCGTTCATAGAAGAAATGGATCCGTCTGACAAATTATTTCTACAATTTATATGTTTTTTTTAATTTTATTTATAATAATAATAATATCTTTAGTTGGTAAGCAAGGTTAACAGCAGGGCGCAAGGCCGCTTACGCCGCACCCAAATGAGAGAATGAAATTAAGTAAAAACTGTATAATAGGTCCGCCTTAGAAAATGGTCAAGTGGTAATTTGCGAATGATCCTCAGAAAGGCACTGACCGAGGTGGCAGATACAGCACACTCCGGAAGTGAGTTCCAGATCTTGGCTACACGGAGAGCAAAAAAATGCCTCCGGCAGTCTGTTCGCAATTCGGAGACCTGTAATTTATAAGAGTGGAGGAAAATACCTAAATTAATATTACTGGTATAGCGCTAATCTAATTTTTAAACAGTACTCACAAAATTCAAGGCAATTTCAAGACCGATCCCACAACAAAATTCCAATTTTCAATTTTTGGTTTTCAAATTTAAGGCTTTTCAAGGAATTGAAGGCAGTGTACGAACCCTGTTAAAACTTTGTCCGTTGTTTGTTTTTCGCTTTGTTGATTGCTTTTAATCTCCAGGATTTTTTTTTTTTTTTTACTTTTGTTTAATTCCAATCCGGTTTCAACTTTAAATACCCACCGGATCTGTGGCGGGCGCGCTAACCAATTTCAAGCAGAGTGAGTAAGCGTTTTCAAGTAATTCTCTTGGCTGGACGAAGAAAGAAGATTGAGGAATCTTTCTTCTCGTCTACCCCCGCATTAGCCTGTATTGTACTTTGCTTTTCACTAATGAGTTTAGGGTTTTTTTCCTCTCTCTCTCTCTCCCACTCACGTGATCACGATAGATGGCCGAATTCCACAAGTCCATTAACACGTGATGTTTGCAATCTGACCCAAGTCTCGTGCTGTATTCCCTGGATTGTTAGTGACGCGCGCTACGAAGCAGTGTGAAAGCGCTTCTCATCTTGCGATTACCATCAGTATATCTGTATCAGTTTGTATGCACTGTGAATTTTGAATCCATAGAGTGGTCATTGTGGTTGAGCGGTGAGAGAGCTCAGCCAGATTGCTGGAGGATTGCAGAACTGGTCGAACCCCTGTAAAGGGGATCTTGGCAAAGTCCCCGCCAGGACTGCCAGCCAGGATAGCGTGAGAGGCTACCATGCTCCTTCAGCGGCTATGGGAACTTCTGGCAAATTCTGGACAATCTTTCGGCCCCTACGATGATCGGAGGTTTCCCGGATCGAATCCCCGGGTTGACACACCTCCCTTTACCAGACATTTCTTCTTCTCTAAAAGTCTGGTAATGTTCGAAATTGAGCCGGTTCGGGCAAATAAGCACCTAACCTACATTACTATTTTTTTGGCGGATACCTGCTGTCTGGGTTCATCGAGGTTACAATCTGTCTACGATATCTTCATTAGACATACAGAAATTAGGCACACACATACAGAAATTGGAGAACAATTTTAAATTACTAATTTTTAACTTGTGGTTTTACTTTTATCACTCTCCACGAACTTAAACAGACGTTTATTTCATGATTATTACCCCTTCCGAGTTTCAAATATAGACAAGAAGTTGATAATTGGAAGAGTTTTTGTTTCTACAACGTTATTAGCGGTAAAAACTGTACTACAGTACACATTTGGCAAGCGAGCAAGTATAGACGATATGTGTGTATGGCTCAGTGTACTGGCGAGCAGGGTTTTTTTTTTCCTCGGCGATTTGATTGCAGT